>OY720441.1:121900690-122184571 GCA_963082915.1 Dolichopus griseipennis | reverse complement strand
TACTAATGTTCTATATAATTAAACTCAAAGTTATTCGAAAGAAATATTAATTTGTAATAATATAAATATAAAAGTATATCATTTCATGGTTTTTAATGTTAGTTAAAGCCATTAATGTTTTATTTATTTTATTTTATTTTTTATTTTATTTTACAGACCAAAACAAGGTCGTTACAAAAAAAATTCTTAAAAATTATTACTTATATTTAAAATTATACAATATAATGACCTAGACAATAAAAAAAAAAATGCTTATTCTTGCATTCTTAAAAAGAAAAAACACTACACTAATTTTATATACAAAATTATGTACATATAGGTATACATGCGTGTATAGAATAAATATTTATTTTGGTAGCATACTAAAAAGTAATTTGATATGTTGTTATTAAAAAAAAAAAAAACAAAACATAAATAGTAATTTTGTTGTATTTTAATGCAATACAGTAAGTGTGCTGTGTGTTATGTTTTAATTATATTATAGTTTAATTGTCTGAGGTCATTAAATTAAAAAAATGTTTATGTAAAGTGTGTTTAAAAGTAGCTTTGGAGATAGATGTAGAATAAAGATGACTAATTTTGTTGAAAGTAATGCAACATCTATTGATGGGTTCATTTTTACCATACTCTGTATTATGTTGATAATCCATTAAAAATCTTGTATTTCTAGTTTGCCGAACATTAGCGTTAAGTCTAAAGTTATTATTAAGAGATTGAATAAAAATACTGTTATTTAAAATATCAAAAGTAAAACATGATGACAAGAGTTGTGTTTAATTAGCTTTTTATCACAAATATTAATAATAAAAATATGCAATAAATGTATTTCTAAAATACAATGATATGGAATAGAAAGGGATACACTGATACCAAATTTGGAGGATCTAACTTCTTTGAAATCGGAATCATGCTCGTTTGGCCTAAATTCTATGAAAAAGTTTCAGGATCCGAACCCATTGTCGAATTTCACCCATATGCAGTCCGCGCCGTTCTTTCAATACTAGTTAACCCTTGTACACAATTGGAACGTTCTATCTTAATTTTAAACTATTTTTTTAAATAATTTCAACAAGCATAATATATGCTTTAAGGTTTTCAGAACTGTGTGGATGGTCCCCGTCCCACTACTCCAATTGTTCCCTAATTTCCTGGACTCTAAGGAAATAGCAAGAGGCACACTGATACCGAATTTGAAGGTTTTATCTTCATTGGTTTCGGAATTATGCTTGCCGAACTCGTTTGTACGCAGTCCCCGCCATAGTCCCATTACTAGTAACCTACACCACAAAATTCATGATTGTAACTCCATTAGTTCGACTCAGTAGGTCACGCTGATTACAAATATATATACTTTTCCATATCTAGCTCGCTTCCTTTAGGTGGTTACAAACACCATACCAAAGTTAATATACCTACCCGTTTCCAATTTCATAGGTGTAGGGTATAAAAATTTGAGACCGGACAAAATATAAAATATTTCTGGTATTGCAAATTGATAAAAATCAATATAAGATTACCATATTAAGTTTTATTTCTTTTTGTTATTTTTATCTTTCAAACTAAATACTAAAAAAAGAAAAAATTAACAAAAATATTTGTATAATATTAAACTAGTTAATAACCGGTGCGCGTTGCTGCGCCTCTCAATGGAGGTTTAGTCGAAGTTGATGTTACTGCAAAAAGTTTACACAAAAATTACACACAGTGTAAATGTTAATTTAAACATGCATAAAAGAAATTTTTTTAAAACGATTTTTCTAGGATTATTCTAGTAATTTTTTCTTTCTGGAATTCAAAGCAGTACTAACTACTTTCCAAAATTGGACGTAATTTACTTACCAAATAACAAGGCTGTACTCAACTCCATTTTCAAGGTGCTTAACGCATATAATTTGAAGAAAATCAGTCGAACCGTTTCTAATTTAGAGTAACGTATTGAAAAAACCTATAGCCGTAACGGGTTAATGGAACTCAACAAAATTTTTTTTGCGGCTTTCTATTTAGCCAAAACAGTATTTCGTAAAGTCGGACAAAATTTGGACCCAACATTTTTTTTGAGAAGACCATCCGTCGGCCCGACATGGGTTAACAAATTCCAAAACTGTTAATAGTGTATACCCAATTCTCAAAGACCATCACGTATACAAAATTTGAAGTCGATTGGTCAAGCCGTTTTCATTTTAGAACAAAAAAATTTAAATACTTGCACCCCAGCCCCAAATGGGCGGTCCGTTAGAGCAAAATTTTAGTGCCTATGATTCTTTCCGTATCCAAAAACCCCTATACACAAATTTTCATGAGAATCGGCTGGGCAGTTTAGGAGTCTATTCGTAACATACAAACAAACAAACAAACTTTCGCTTTTATATATATAGATTGTTAGTTTATGTACCTATTAGAAAAGCTTATCAAGGCAAAATATGCAATAAATGTATTTTTAAAATATAATTACAAATTTAAGCTTTTCATATAATTTATTTAAATATAACAATAAATTTAAGTATTGTACACAATGTCTTAATTATATATCACCTATGGTAATAATTCAATAACGATGTAATAAAAAATTAAAAAAAGGAATTTAATCGTTTATTAAAAAAATATTTTGTTTTTAATTTATAAAATATTATACAAAATATGTTTTATGGAAAAATTGTTAACATTTTAAAAATATAACAAGTAAAGAAACAGTCAGTCGGTGCAACCGACTTAGAAATACCCTACACCTATTTGGTTCAAATTTAAGGACATATCCATAAGTCATTTTAACACCATCAAAGCTGTTATTAATTTAATCGTAAGACATAGCTAACCAAATTAACTTTATAATACTAAAAACATTTTCTAATTACACTATCTATTAAAAAATATTACAAATTCTTACTAATTTATCTATTTAAAAATATTAAAAAACAAACAAACTTGAAATAAATGAAAATATATTTATTCCAATTCAATTACAAAATGAAAAAATTCTAATTATTAAATTTTGTGATAAAAAGATAATCGAAGCATAATATATTTAATAATCCAAATTTTTCAAAATTGCAATTATTTTAAATGGTTAGTTTATATACCTAATAGAAAAGCTTATAAACGCAAAATATGCAATAAATGTATTTCTAAAATACAATTACAAATTTAGACCTCTCCATATAATTCATTTAAATATTCAAATAAATTTTACATAAATGCAGCAAGTACCTTTGAACATAGCTGAACCACTACAATTAAGTCTAGATTTCGGAGACACATAGGACATAGGAAATATATTAATTGGCTTTGAAATTAAACTCGACCAGAACCAATTCCCATGGTACTTTCATTACTAGTAACCTAGAGTTTAAATTTCATCAAAATAGCGGCATTATTTTTTTAATTATGGTGTTTTTAAGATATATGTTTTTTAGTCCTTGAACTTGTCAAAGGTTCCAGAACCCGAAACCATGGTACGATTTCGCCCATATGCAGTCCCGTCATACTTTCAATACTAGTTAACCCTTGTATTATTTATTTATTTCATTAACCAAAACAAGGTTTTTTCAAACAAAAAAAAAAGAAAATATCTTATACTATTATTCATAATTTAAAATTTTAAACAGAATTTACAAAAAAAGTGCAAGAACAATTAACAAAAATTAGAATATTTAGGTCAAATTACAATACAAAGTTTTTTTTACTGTACAAAATATTAAAAATTTAAACAAAAAACAAAAAATGCTTACCGAACAAAAACAAAAAAGCAAAAGCACTGTATGAACGTAATTACTTATGATATAATATCATATAATATGTTAATATGTACTTGAACTTGAAATTATTATTAAGTTTACAAAATAGGTTCATTTAAAAATTTTTGCTTAAGTTTATATTTAAAAGTGTTTTTAGATATATCTGTTGAAAAAAGATAACTATGTTTATTAAATATAGTGCAACATCTGTTTATAGGTTCATTATTTGCGTATTGAGTTCTGTGAGTATTTTCAATCAAAAATTTTCATTGCGTGATGCAAGAGTTAACATTTTCAAGGTATTTAGTCTTGTAATGTAGCTTGGAAGAGTGGAGTACTCTGAAGGGTCATATTGGTTTCTTAGAGCAAATAAAAGAAACTGTTTTTGAACAGATTCAATTCTTTTAGAGTGTGTTTGAAATGCCGGATCCCAAACAATGTGACCATATTCTAAAGTAGATCGAACCAAAGAACAATAAAGTGCTTTTGTTACTGCTACGTCATTAAACTCTTTGGCCCTTCTTTTAATGAAACCTAACATTTTATTTGCCTTTGCAATCATGTGTTCGTAATGAAGATTAAAATTTAATTTATCATCCAAAAGAATCCCAAGATCGGTCATGCTATTCACCCTTTCGAGAGCTAAATTGTCTATTGAATAATTGAAAAGTATTGTATTTCTTTTACGTGTGAAGCTTATGACCTTGCATTTCTCAATATTTAGTTCTAATCTATTGGATATGCACCATTCATGTAGAGAATGCATGTTTTCTTGAAGTAATTGAACATCAGAGTTATTCTTAATAACATGAAAAATTTTAAGATCGTCAGCAAATGCAATATGAGATACACCTAATAATTTTTCAGAAAGATTTGAAATAAATACATTGAATAGAAGTGGACCTAAATGGCTACCTTGAGGCCCACCAGAAGTAACATAAATTGGGTTTGACAAATGGCCTTGGAATTTTATGTTCTGAGTTCTTCCAGTAAGATAAGAGCCAAGCCATGCCAAGAAAGAACCAGATATGCCCAAAGTTTCAAGTTTCTTCAGCAAAATTTTATGATCAACACGATCGAAAGCTTTGCTAAAGTCCGTATAAATTGCGTCAACTTGGTAACCCTTCTCCATTTCATTTAAGATTTCAGAAGTGTGAACTACAAGATTTGTAGTAGTAGAGCGACCTTTTCTGAAACCATGCTGTTGTTCATTTAGTTTCATTCATCATTCATCATTAATAATAGGTGTGATTTTGCCCACCACAATTTTCTCAAACAATTTTGGGATAGTCGAAAGGATGGCTATTCCTCGATAGTTTTCAACAGAAGCTTTGTCTCCTTTTTTATGAATAGGGGTCAAAAAAGATGATTTCCAAGCAGATGGGAAGGTGCCTGACGAAAGTGATATATTAAATATAATGTGAAGTGGATATGTCAAATAACTAATGCAATTGTATAAAAAAGAAGGAGCAATTAAATCCGGGCCCACACCTTTTTTAAGATCGAGGTTATTAATTGCTTCATAAATTTCATTTTCCGAAATATACAAATCTTTTATAATTGAATTAGTATTTCTAACCGAGTTTGAAATTGGGATATTGATGGATACGTCAAGCGGATGAAAAACTTTTTGAAATCAATCTGCGAAGAAATTACAGATTACATTAGGATTTGAAGAGAAAACATTGTCTTTAGACATAGAGTTTGGATACCCACAAGTCTTTCGTTTTGTATTGACAAAATCAAAAATTTTTTTTGGATCCGTAATTAATTTACTACCGATCTCGGATACATAATTGTCATATGCCAAATTTGATTTGTTTTTAAATTCTAAAGCGAGATCCTTATACATATTTAATAAATTAGTATCAGGCTCCTTTGTAAATTTAATTTTTTTATAAAGTTTGTTGCGCTGATTGCGCAAAGTCCTAAGTTCTCGGTTAAGCCACGGTTCTGTGGTCTTATCCTTTTTACGTATTGTAGGTACATAGGAGTTGACTATATGAAATAATTTCATATAGAAAATAGATACTGTTGAGTCAATGTTCTGTTGTCTTAACAATTCGTCCCAATTAACAACCGATAAAGCATTATTAATGCTTTGATAATCGGCATTAAGAAAATCAAATACAATATTATTATTGTAACATTTAGCAAAAAGTGACGTGATGGAAGAAAATTCAAAGATGACTGCGTTATGATGAAGTGAGTTGGAGAATAAATTAGCTGTATCATCAGCGAGTTTAACTTCCACTTTATCATATGCATTAGAAAATGCAAGATCTAACCACTTATTATTTTTGTTAGGAAATCTGATAATTTGCTGTAAGTCGTTACCATAAAACTCACTGATAATATCAAAATCAGTTTCGTCATTAAAATTAATTGGTAGTAGCAAGTTATCAGAATCGTCTACTATAAACGATAGTGAAGGACGATTGAAATCCCCAAAAATGAATATTGAATCATCCTCATTCAATTTTGATATAATACCATGATAATATATCAAAGAAATCAGAATATGAGGAATTGTCAGTATTGGGCGGAAAGTAAACGATTCCAAGGTATAAAAAATTTTTACCTAAGTTCACTTTTATAAATTTATGATCGAATAAAATAGATGTCCTAGTATGTAATGGAGTACTAGACAACTCGTTATTAACTGCAAGAAGAACACCGCCTCCACGGGAACAGTTTGTAGAATTGTAATCCCTGTCTTTCTTGTAAATTGACCAATTACTGTCCAGTATTTCTTGATTTTTGAAGGAATCATTTAGCCAGGTTTCGGTAAAAGCTAACACGTTGAATTCACAGGACTTAGCATTAACATATAGTTTTTTTTAGCTTACCTCTCATACCACTACAATTATGATACAAGATTTTAAGTTTATTATTATCTTTATTTTTATGTACCTTAGAGCTAGATGATGTATGAACTGAAACTAGGTTAGTATTAATGCTATTTTTTCCCACTAAGGGGACGAAAAAAGTCACTGCTACTTTTTCTAATTCTTTGTAAATAATCGATTCTTTTGCTTTTAAGGTGACTGCAATAGGCTTGTAGATCTTTTTCGACCGATTTAGAAGAGGCCCCGAAACCTTCATGATATTTAACAAATAATTTCATTAATTCCTTTGGGTTAGACGGTAAACCTTCTTGATCAATAAAAATTTTAATATTGAGTTTGGTTTTACCGTCAACACAAAGGTCATCATCTTCCTTATGCAAATAGGCTAAATAGAGTCTTACATTTTCGTAAATTTTTTGATCTCTAAAACGCGACAGAACATAAGTATGATCATCTTTCGCTAACGCGTTTTTCGTTAATCTAACTATAGGAGGCATAAAAGGATTAACGAAACTTGCATTGGAAGGAGTAGAAATAGATGCTATTGGCGTATTAATACATGAAGTTGTAATACAGTTAAAATTTGAAATTGTTGTACATGGAGTACCGACTATAATTGTTTCTCCCTGCTTAAAGTTAGGACATTTGTGTTTAGACGTTATTGGACGTTATTGAAGTTTATTGGAGTTGTTGTGCTATACAATTGGAACATTCTATCTTAGTTTTAAGTTACTAGTTTTATTAATTTCGATGATAAGCTTTTACACATTTGGGGGGTCTAAGAGAGGTCCTGAACCACCAGTCCAAATGATCCCAAATTGGGGGGCACGGAAGAAATAGTAAAGAGCACCCTGGGCCAAATTTGAAGCTTCTACATTTGTTTCAAGTTACTATTTTTATTAATTTCGAAAATATGCTTTAAGGTCCTCGGAACTGAGTGGCTGGTCCCCGACCCACTAGTCCAATGGGGCCCAAATTTCAAAGACACTTGCGCAATAGGAAGGGATACCCTGATAACAATTTTGGAGGTTATATCTTCATTGGTTTCGGAATTATGCTAGTTTGGCCTAAATTCGATCAAAAAGTTCTCAGTTCCGAACCCATTGTCCAATCCTCACCGTATGTAATCACCGCCGTAGTTTCATTACCAATAACCTACAGCACAAATTTCATGAAGATAGCCTCATTAGTTGTTGAGTTATCGTGATTTTTAATATATGTTCGTTATCCCTGACACCGACTAAAAGGTCCAGAATCCGAACCCATGGGCCGATTTCGCCCATATGCAATCCCCGCCGTACTTTCAGTCCTAGTAATCTACAGTTAAAATTTCATCAAGATAGCTCCATTATTTTTTGAGTTATCGTGCCTACGGACGGACGGACGGACGGACAGACGGACATGGCTATATCGATTCAGGCGGTCACGCTGATCACAAATATATATACTTTTCCATATCTAGCTCGCTTCCTTTAGGTGTTTACAAACACCATACCAAAGTTAATATACCCCTTTACCTATTCTATAGGTGTAGGGTATAAAAATGTTAAATAAATATGGAAATTTTTCTGTTGTTTCAAGCGGTTTCTATCTTCATGAATTTCTATCTTCATGAATTTCGAATATAAGCTTTTTAATTTTGGGATTTCTTAGGAGCCACCTGAACCACCACTACAATTAAATCTAAATTTCGGGGACACATAGGAAATATATTCTTTGGCTTCGAAATTATACTAGTTTGACCTCAGATCGATCAAAAGCTTCTAGAATCCGAACTCATTGTCCGAACTCGATCAAAACAAATTCCCATGGTACTTTCATTACTAGTAACCTAGAGTTTAAAATTCATCAAAATAGCGGCATTGTTTTTTCAGTTGTGGTGTTTTTAAGATATATGCCTTTGAACTTTCAACTTTCAGTTTGTTAAGGTTATCGGTCTATAATTATTACAGTCCATTTTATCTCCTGATTTAAAAATTGGAGTGATAGTACATTCTTTAGCCATATGAGGAAAAACACCAGTAGATAAAACTTCATTTATTATATTAACTAGTTTGTTTGATATTATTTGCTCGACTGATTTAATGTGTTTTATTGAAATACCATCAGGAATTAGTTTTAAAAGAGTTTATGATATGTTTTAATTCATTATTGTCTGTTGGAATCAAATATATTGAGTTCTGATTTATGCAATGCTGTGTACTTATTTCATTAACTGTTTGGTTGGTGAAGTTTTTATCTAATTACATCTGTTGGGGTAAGCCAATTAAATTTATGCAAACATTTTATCGCCTTGTTTATTATGATTCCAATTTTATCTTTCAGCCAAGTGGAACAGCTAGACCAATTACATATATTATATCTAATGTGTGAAATAATATGAGAATGATATAGACTGTTAGCAGATTGCCTATTCAGTATAATTCCACTTCTTTTGATAGCACCCAACAAAGGCACAATTTTTTTTTCTAGTTTAATAATATGATCTTCCCATTTCAACTTCTCATCAATTACAACACCTAGGTATTTATAATAAGTAACTCTTTCAATTTCAATCTTATTTACTAGCAGGTTTGGATTTATATCAACTTTATTTCTGATTTTATATACTATATATTTTGTTTTTTCAGCATTTATAGTTAATTTATTACCTTTAAGCCAATTATTGTATCTCCACAAATCTGCATTTATTACTCTTTCTAATTCATCACAATTTTTGGCACTGTAAATAAGTAAAGTATCATCGGCGAAGATCTTATATTCAGCTAGTAAATTCGCATACTGGATATTATGAATATAGAGCAGATATAATGTAGGACCTAACACTGACCCTTGAGGAACACCAATATTTATTGTAATCTGATTACTCAGTACTTAAGGTATTACTCAGTACTTAAGGTATTACTCAGTACTTAAGGTATGAGTTAAGTAGATCCTGAGCTGCTCCCCGTATTCCAATTTCATACAATCTATCAAGTAAGATACTATGATTCACCGTATCAAAGGCCTTCTTTAAATCAACAAATACAGAGCATACATAATTTCCTTCATCCAATTTGTTTATAATTGAGTTAGTAGATTCGAAAACTGCAGAGTCTGTTCCAATTCGTTTTTGAAAACCAAATTGATTCCTATCAAAGCCCACGACCTCTTGAATGAAATCTTGAATTCTGACATTTATAATTTTTTCAAACACTTTTCCTACGCAGCTTGTAAGAGTAATTGGTCTATAATTCGACACAGCCAGTGGTGACCCTGATTTAAGTATAGGTATAACAATACTTGATTTTAAACACTCAGGATACATACCAGTAGATAGGCATTTATTTATCAAACAAACAATTTTAGGCGCTATTAATGTTGCAACATGCTTTAGATCTGCGGCTGTTATATTATCAGCTCCTGGTGTACTATTTTTTAACTGCATAATGATTTTATATATTTCTTTTTCATCCGTTGGTTGTAGAAAAATTGTTTGACCGTTCAAAATGTTTTTTATTGTATAATTTTCAGAATCAATAATTTTGTCTGCTAATTTGTTTCCAATTTCACTGAAGTGAGTATTGAAGCAGTTTGCAATTTCAAAACTATCACATATTCTAATTCCTTTCAACTTTTAAATCTGGAGTAGTGTCGCTTAGTGAAATAATGATGGTATTGAATTGCTCAAACACTTCCACGACTTTGTGTTCCAAATTCTGTTTGACACAAATCGCCGTACCTCCTCCTCTAGATAAATTATTGGAATTAAAATAAGCTGAGTATCCTGGAATATTAAAAAACTTTTCCTCCTGCGAGTATAACCAAGTTTCACCAATCATAATGACATCAATACATTTCCTATTTTTTATAAATAATTCAATTTCAAGCATATTTTTTCTTAAACTTCTTGCATTAAAATGAACTATGTTTAGTTTATGAAGTTTGTTATGCATCATGGAGTTGGAATACTAATCATATAATTTTGCCAATTTTCTCTAAATTTTTGCAGCTGTTCTCTGTGTTTATTATCGATAAGGGTTTATTTTATATCTGAAAACGGAAAAAGATAGCTGGTTTTATAAGCTTCACAAAAATATAAGGCTAAAATGTATACGGTTACCATACGGTACTAAAATTTACCATTAAGCTAAACTCAACTTTTGCAAAATTTTTGGCCCCATATATCTTCTAAACGGTTCAACCTAGGCTCTTGATATTTTGGGAGAAGTTAGGCCCTCCAAAATTAATAGGAGTCGGTTAACAAAATTTTTTTGTCACGCCCCCTGTTTAGGAGCTATAAGGGCTCCAAAATTTAAATTTTGCTATTTTCAACCACCTGTAACTTTAACACCTGTTCAAATTTTTTTTTACAAATATGCAAAATTTACAGCTGCAGCATTATATTTCAACATACGTTAAAGGTTTTTCTTAAATTTGAAAGGGTCTCTTTAAATTGAAGAAACTGTTTCTTAGTCTTAACCATTTTTGGTTAGATAATAATATTCTAGGTAAAATTCCAAATTTTGTTGGAGTTCCAAATTGATTTCCTAGAACCGGAAAAAAATGGAAGGGTGAACACAGGAGGCGGGTGAGCAGATCCATCATAAGTTTGCTAAGCAAAAATTTGGGAACCTTCCCCATTGAAGGGCTACTAGGTCTTCAAAATTAAAACTTTTATGTTCTTATAAAACAGTAACTTATTCACAGTGTAAGTTTTTCCAAAATTAAACGTTAACATTGAAGCTCCAACATTATATTTTGCACTTATTAAGAGGTTTTCTTGAATGCATTGGGGTTGTATTCTAAGTATTTCACTATTAGTCATATAATTAATTATTAATGAAATAACAAAATTATAATATTATCATAATATATATTTTTATAAAAATAAATGATAAAATACTCAGTAAGAAACCGTATATAATTTTGAAAATGTGCTTTTTAAAAACCCTTGGTTTTTCTCCCTCACTTGTTTTATTAATTTTTGAACATAATTTTTGATTCTTCTGTACCTATCTTGTAGTTCAGAGTTGTCTTTATTTTTGCGAAGTTTAGAGTATAGTTTATTTCTCTTTTTGATTACGCTAAGTATAAATGGTGTAACCCAGTGGTTTTGATATCTTCTTCAAACTATTCTTAATGATGATGCCAGAGCTTTACTTTCTTTTAAACACTCCGTGAGCTTGTCGTATGAGTTACACGTTTCAACTTTTTGCGCAACTAGATTCTGAAATACATTCCAGTTCGTTTTTTCTATAGTGACTCGTGTAATTGGTTCAAGTATAATGTCACATTTTTCAATATTAATATCCAAAACTTTGTGGTCACTAATGGGATTATCATATGATTTGATCAATGCTTTAAAGGTTTTAAAGTTTGCAATAACATGATCCAGAATACTTCCATGATTACAATCGATTTGGCAGCTGCAATTGACGACTTGACGAGTAATTCCGCAAGTAGTCGTATCATTGAGAATATTGAAGTTGTATGAATCAATTATGTTAGAAAAAGTACTCGTGATTTCATTACTTTGGAGTAAATCAATGTTTGTGTCACCTACTATGATGCAGTTCTTATTAAATGTTTTAAGAAGAATACCCAGTGCGTTTATATAATCATTTTTGTCATTGTCCGCAGCGTTATACATTGTGAAAATCTTCATGTTGGGTTGACAATTGAGTATTTGTATTCCGATTGTATTTAGTTTATCATTAATTGAATTAGGTAGAGAAAGAGTTGTAAAAGAAATTCCGTTTTTTATATAAATTGCGGTACCACCTCCCCGATTATTATCTCTACATGAATGAATGGCTGAAAATTCAGGAATTTGCATAAATGGAATTTCAGTTGAGTTCTGATTTATGCAATGCTGTGTACTTATTTCATTAACTGTTTGGTTGGTGAAGTTTTTATCTAATGTGCTTCCAATGGTAGCAAAATGATTGTTAAGAATGTTTGCTGCCTCTAGCTCAGAAGTAGATATTTCACCATTATTCTTATTTAAGCGAATTGTTGAATTTTCTTTTGAGCTATTTTGATTTAAATGCTTATTGATGACTTTCCACATCTGTTGAGGGTTGGTACTTTCACTCATTTGGTTGTTAATGTAATCTTCTTTTGCTTTTTAGCACATTTTCAAAAAATTTTGTAAAAATGTGCCTATATAGCTTCACTCTGTCCGACCGTCCGTCCGTCCCTTTTTACCTACGATTGACAAAAAAATATCGGGAATGGGTAGGTATTGCAATAAAAATAATTTAATGTTAAAACTTTTTTTTGTAGCCCCCTCCATTACGGAGCTACAGCCCCACAAGGTCGAAAAAAGCCCCATATTTAAACAGTTATAATTGGAGTTCTATAAGGTATATCTCCAACCTGAAAACGGTAGCAGACAGCTGCTTTTATAAGCCTTACAAGTTTTTAAAAGCCAATTGTATAGGGTTGCCATACGGTACTAAAATTTACCGTTATTCAAAACTAAGTTTTACAAAATTTTTGGTCCCTCATAACTTCGGAACGGCTAAATCTAAAAACTTGAAATTTTGGGAGAAGTTAGATCCTTAGAAATAAGTAAGAGTCAGTTAACAAAATTTTTTTGTCACGCCCCCTCTTTAGGAGCTGTAAAGAGTCGAAAATTGAAATTTTGCTAAAAATTTAGCTTTTAACACCTATAACTTGAATACCTGTCAAATTTTTTTTTTATTTGTATACAAAATTGAAAGCTCCAAAACGAAAGTTTCAATAAGTGTCAAAGGTTTTTCCTAATTTTGACTTTGTCCGTCCGTCCGTCCGTCCGTAAGTTTACAAAAACTTTTACATCGTTTGAAATAGAGTAAAGAAATTTTAACCACGGGTAGATATTACAAAAAAATTTATTTCGTAGAAGAATTTTTTTCTGTAGCCCTACCCGTTACGGAGCTACAGCTCCCCAAAGTTGGAAAAAGCCCTATTTTTAAATTATTATAACAAGAGTTTTGTTAAGTGTATTTTATATCTGAAAACGGAAAAAGATAGCTGGTTTTATAAGCTTCACAAAAATATAAGGCTAAAATGTATACGGTTACCATACGGTACTAAAATTTACCATTAAGCTAAACTCAACTTTTGCAAAATTTTTGGCCCCATATATCTTCTAAACGGTTCAACCTAGGCTCTTGATATTTTGGGAGAAGTTAGGCCCTCCAAAATTAATAGGAGTCGGTTAACAAAATTTTTTTGTCACGCCCCCTGTTTAGGAGCTATAAGGGCTCCAAAATTTAAATTTTGCTATTTTCAACCACCTGTAACTTTAACACCTGTTCAAATTTTTTTTTACAAATATGCAAAATATACAGCTGCAGCATTATATTTCAACATACGTTAAAGGTTTTTCTTTAATTTGAAAGGGTCTCTTTAAATTGAAGAAACTGTTTCTTAGTCTTAACCATTTTTGGTTAGATAATAATATTCTAGGTAAAATTCCAAATTTTGTTGGAGTTCCAAATTGATTTCCTAGAACCGGAAAAAAATGGAAGGGTGAACACAGGAGGCGGGTGAGCAGATCCATCATAAGTTTGCTAAGCAAAAATTTGGGAACCTTCCCCATTGAAGGGCTACTAGGTCTTCAAAATTAAAACTTTTATGTTCTTATAAAACAGTAACTTATTCACCAGTGTAAGTTTTTCCAAAATTAAACGTTAACATTGAAGCTCCAACATTATATTTTGCACTTATTAAGAGGTTTTCTTGAATGCATTGGGGTTGTATTCTAAGTATTTCACTATTAGTCATATAATTAATTATTAATGAAATAACAAAATTATAATAATTATCATAATATATATTTTTATAAAAATAAATGATAAAATACTCAGTAAGAAACCGTATATAATTTTGAAAATGTGCTTTTTAAAAACCCTTGGTTTTTCTCCCTCACTTGTTTTATTAATTTTTGAACATAATTTTTGATTCTTCTGTACCTATCTTGTAGTTCAGAGTTGTCTTTATTTTTGCGAAGTTTAGAGTATAGTTTATTTCTCTTTTTGATTACGCTAAGTATAAATGGTGTAACCCAGTGGTTTTCATATCTTCTTCAAACTATTCTTAATGATGATGCCAGAGCTTTACTTTCTTTTAAACACTCCGTGAGCTTGTCGTATGAGTTACACGTTTCAACTTTTTGCGCAACTAGATTCTGAAATACATTCCAGTTCGTTTTTTCTATAGTGACTCGTGTAATTGGTTCAAGTATAATGTCACATTTTTCAATATTAATATCCAAAACTTTGTGGTCACTAATGGGATTATCATATGATTTGATCAATGCTTTAAAGGTTTTAAAGTTTGCAATAACATGATCCAGAATACTTCCATGATTACAATCGATTTGGCAGCTGCAATTGACGACTTGACGAGTAATTCCGCAAGTAGTCGTATCATTGAGAATATTGAAGTTGTATGAATCAATTATGTTAGAAAAAGTACTCGTGATTCATTACTTTGGAGTAAATCAATGTTTGTGTCACCTACTATGATGCAGTTCTTATTAAATGTTTTAAGAAGAATACCCAGTGCGTTTATATAATCATTTTTGTCATTGTCCGCAGCGTTATACATTGTGAAAATCTTCATGTTGGGTTGACAATTGAGTATTTGTATTCCGATTGTATTTAGTTTATCATTAATTGAATTAGGTAGAGAAAGAGTTGTAAAAGAAATTCCGTTTTTTATATAAATTGCGGTACCACCTCCCCGATTATTATCTCTACATGAATGAATGGCTGAAAATTCAGGAATTTGCATAAATGGAATTTCAGATGAGTCAATCCATGTTTCATTTAGAATAACAATTTCTAGAGAGTGCGTTTTAATCAATAAGATTAGATCGTCTAATTTATTTCTCATACTTCTAATATTAACATACAGAATATTTATTGATTTAATTTTTTTTAGGTTATTGTAGGTCTCCATCATTTAGCAATAGGGTTCATATAATTAATCCAATTTTCTCTAACTTTTTGAAGGTAATCTCTATATTTATTATCAATATATATTCTGTATGAATTTAAATCTTTGTTTACATCTTCTTTGAAAATTTCTACTCTATCATGGTATTCATAATATATTTTACAAAGTTTTTTATAATTTGTTGGTAAGCCATCTTGATTTATTAAGACTTTAAGGTTCGTTTGTGTTATGCCATCATAACATATATCACTTTGGTCGTAAAAATATGATAAGAAAAGTCTAACATTATTGTAAATTCTGTGGTCTCTTAGTCGTGACACATAAATACTGTCACCTTCTAATACTGCTTTACGAGTTAGTCTTACAATCGGTGGATCAAATGTACCAATTTTGTTTGCAGATTCTTTGATTTGAGGTTTCAGTGTTTCACCTTTAACCCAATTTGTATAATTGCAATTTGGAGAATCTTTAACAATATTGGTTTTGTTAATATTATTCGTATTATTATTATTATTATTCGTATTATTATTATTATTATTATTATTATTAATATTATTATTATTATTATTATTATTATTTTTATTATTATCACTATTATTAATATTGTTACTATTATGATTGTTATTTTTATTTCCCAATTTTTGCTTTTTACTTCATATTTTTGATAGATATTTATTTAATATACTGTTGGTTTTAATTATTGGATTTGTTGAAGGGACATCTTTTTTTACTACTTTTTTGTTACTAAAATTTGATGATGATGTTACATTTTTTGAATTTGTCGATATTGAAGCTTCATTTCCTGAATTCGATGATGTTTTTGTTTCGGTAATTCTCAACTGATCTTCTGCAATTTCATTCAAGTTAGACATAGATTTTTTGTTTATTTCGTTAATATGTAGCTGTAATTGCTAATAACCGATTTTGTTCTTAAGCACGTCCAGTTTTCTTAGATAAACCGAACAAAGTTTGCTTGATGTATCATGGCACTCGTCAAGGTTAAGTTTAAGCTTTTCGTTTGCTACGATGCAGTTAATACATTTAACTACTTTTTCCTTCTTACACTCACTATTTTTATGTTTTTGGAGGCAATTAGAGCATGTTTCCTCATTTTTGCAGTCAGCAGCTTTATGATTGAACCCTTTGCATTTAAAGCATCGAAGCACTCTCAAGGCATCAAATACTTTACAACGTTCCCAACCAATTGAAACTTTTTCATTTTTTATAACTCTCGCAAAAGACTCCTTATCAATTTCAATAATTACATTGAAATATTTTTGCTCCTTATATTTATTTATTTTGACACTTAAGTTTGCTTAACAGTTCATCCTTTGAATAATTAGATGTCATATGCACTATTTCTATTCTTGGTTTAAGTCCCGAGGTAATTATAACTTCATAATTCTCTTCTAAATTATCTTCAATAGCTAACTTTATTTTTTTCTTTCCTGGTTATTGTCAGCTTCCACAATAATAACTCCATTTTTACGATTTTCAATATTTTTAATTTTAAAATTTTTTGGATCTACCTGCATATTTAATTCCATTCTAGTTATATTGCATTTTTGCTTACTTTTAGGTTTAATGACCAAAGGTATTTTTTCTTTCTTTTCAATATTTTGAATAACCATGTCTACATTATGTATATATAAAATGCAGTCATCACAAATAAATTTAATGTTCTTATTTGAGTCTAATAAATTATTTGCCGCCTGATCGAGCCCCGAGCATTTTGACGCACTGTGAAATATTTTCCCGCACACGCCGTCACATCGAATACCCGTTTCTCCTCTAATTTTTGAGCGACATTTCCGACATTCAGCCATGCCTATACGTTATAGGAACAACTGAATAAAATAATACACAATATGATTTTTTTTTTTTTTTTTTTTAATTCTTCCGCTTTGAATGTTTTAATTCTTCCGCTTTGAATGTTTCTTTCTTAAAAACACGTCCGATCGCTTTGAATGTTTTTATAATTCTCGTTTGGCCTAAATCCATCAAATAGTTCTAGGTTCCGAACCCATTGTCCATTACATACCGTAAGCAATCACCACCGTAGTTTCATTTCCAGTACCCTACAAGACAAATTTTATGAAGATCGCGTCATTAGTTGTTGAGTTATCGTGATTTTTTATTTATGTTCGTTAGCCCTTAGACCGATTAAAAAGTCCAGAATCTGAACCCTTGGGCTGATTTCGCCCATTTGCAATACCCGCCGTACTTTCAGTCGTAGTAACCTACAGTTAAAATTTCATCAAGATAGCCCCTTCAGTTTTTGAGTTATCTTATATACAGGCGTAGGGACAGACGGACATGGCTATATCGACTCAGGAGGTCACGCTGATCACAAATATATATACTTTTCCATATCTAGCTCGCTTCCTTTAGGTGTTTACAAACACCATACCAAAGTTAATATACTGCTTTACATATTCTATAGGTGTAGGGTATAAAAAAATCATTGCAAAAAATTAATGATTTGTGTTGTATATACAAGTTTACCGCTATATAATAAAGTTAAAAACAAATAAAGAAACAGACAGTCGGTGCAAACGACTTAAACACTCCGTGAGCTTGTCGTATGAGTTACACGTTTCAACTTTTTGCGCAACTAGATTCTGAAATACATTCCAGTTCGTTTTTTCTATAGTGACTCGTGTAATTGGTTCAAGTATAATGTCACATTTTTCAATATTAATATCCAAAACTTTGTGGTCACTAATGGGATTATCATATGATTTGATCAATGCTTTAAAGGTTTTAAAGTTTGCAATAACATGATCCAGAATACTTCCATGATTACAATCGATTTGGCAGCTGCAATTGACGACTTGACGAGTAATTCCGCAAGTAGTCGTATCATTGAGAATATTGAAGTTGTATGAATCAATTATGTTAGAAAAAGTACTCGTGATTCATTACTTTGGAGTAAATCAATGTTTGTGTCACCTACTATGATGCAGTTCTTATTAAATGTTTTAAGAAGAATACCCAGTGCGTTTATATAATCATTTTTGTCATTGTCCGCAGCGTTATACATTGTGAAAATCTTCATGTTGGGTTGACAATTGAGTATTTGTATTCCGATTGTATTTAGTTTATCATTAATTGAATTAGGTAGAGAAAGAGTTGTAAAAGAAATTCCGTTTTTTATATAAATTGCGGTACCACCTCCCCGATTATTATCTCTACATGAATGAATGGCTGAAAATTCAGGAATTTGCATAAATGGAATTTCAGATGAGTCAATCCATGTTTCATTTAGAATAACAATTTCTAGAGAGTGCGTTTTAATCAATAAGATTAGATCGTCTAATTTATTTCTCATACTTCTAATATTAACATACAGAATATTTATTGATTTAATTTTTTTTAGGTTATTGTAGGTCTCCATCATTTAGCAATAGGGTTCATATAATTAATCCAATTTTCTCTAACTTTTTGAAGGTAATCTCTATATTTATTATCAATATATATTCTGTATGAATTTAAATCTTTGTTTACATCTTCTTTGAAAATTTCTACTCTATCATGGTATTCATAATATATTTTACAAAGTTTTTTATAATTTGTTGGTAAGCCATCTTGATTTATTAAGACTTTAAGGTTCGTTTGTGTTATGCCATCATAACATATATCACTTTGGTCGTAAAAATATGATAAGAAAAGTCTAACATTATTGTAAATTCTGTGGTCTCTTAGTCGTGACACATAAATACTGTCACCTTCTAATACTGCTTTACGAGTTAGTCTTACAATCGGTGGATCAAATGTACCAATTTTGTTTGCAGATTCTTTGATTTGAGGTTTCAGTGTTTCACCTTTAACCCAATTTGTATAATTGCAATTTGGAGAATCTTTAACAATATTGGTTTTGTTAATATTATTCGTATTATTATTATTATTATTCGTATTATTATTATTATTATTATTATTAATATTATTATTATTATTATTATTATTATTTTTATTATTATCACTATTATTAATATTGTTACTATTATGATTGTTATTTTTATTTCCCAATTTTTGCTTTTTACTTCATATTTTTGATAGATATTTATTTAATATACTGTTGGTTTTAATTATTGGATTTGTTGAAGGGACATCTTTTTTTACTACTTTTTTGTTACTAAAATTTGATGATGATGTTACATTTTTTGAATTTGTCGATATTGAAGCTTCATTTCCTGAATTCGATGATGTTTTTGTTTCGGTAATTCTCAACTGATCTTCTGCAATTTCATTCAAGTTAGACATAGATTTTTTGTTTATTTCGTTAATATGTAGCTGTAATTGCTAATAACCGATTTTGTTCTTAAGCACGTCCAGTTTTCTTAGATAAACCGAACAAAGTTTGCTTGATGTATCATGGCACTCGTCAAGGTTAAGTTTAAGCTTTTTGTTTGCTACGATGCAGTTAATACATTTAACTACTTTTTCCTTCTTACACTCACTATTTTTATGTTTTTGGAGGCAATTAGAGCATGTTTCCTCATTTTTGCAGTCAGCAGCTTTATGATTGAACCCTTTGCATTTAAAGCATCGAAGCACTCTCAAGGCATCAAATACTTTACAACGTTCCCAACCAATTGAAACTTTTTCATTTTTTATAACTCTCGCAAAAGACTCCTTATCAATTTCAATAATTACATTGAAATATTTTTGCTCCTTATATTTATTTATTTTGACACTTAAGTTTGCTTAACAGTTCATCCTTTGAATAATTAGATGTCATATGCACTATTTCTATTCTTGGTTTAAGTCCCGAGGTAATTATAACTTCATAATTCTCTTCTAAATTATCTTCAATAGCTAACTTTATTTTTTTCTTTCCTGGTTATTGTCAGCTTCCACAATAATAACTCCATTTTTACGATTTTCAATATTTTTAATTTTAAAATTTTTTGGATCTACCTGCATATTTAATTCCATTCTAGTTATATTGCATTTTTGCTTACTTTTAGGTTTAATGACCAAAGGTATTTTTTCTTTCTTTTCAATATTTTGAATAACCATGTCTACATTATGTATATATAAAATGCAGTCATCACAAATAAATTTAATGTTCTTATTTGAGTCTAATAAATTATTTGCCGCCTGATCGAGCCCCGAGCATTTTGACGCACTGTGAAATATTTTCCCGCACACGCCGTCACATCGAATACCCGTTTCTCCTCTAATTTTTGAGCGACATTTCCGACATTCAGCCATGCCTATACGTTATAGGAACAACTGAATAAAATAATACACAATATGATTTTTTTTTTTTTTTTTTTTAATTCTTCCGCTTTGAATGTTTTAATTCTTCCGCTTTGAATGTTTCTTTCTTAAAAACACGTCCGATCGCTTTGAATGTTTTTATAATTCTCGTTTGGCCTAAATCCATCAAATAGTTCTAGGTTCCGAACCCATTGTCCATTACATACCGTAAGCAATCACCACCGTAGTTTCATTTCCAGTACCCTACAAGACAAATTTTATGAAGATCGCGTCATTAGTTGTTGAGTTATCGTGATTTTTTATTTATGTTCGTTAGCCCTTAGACCGATTAAAAAGTCCAGAATCTGAACCCTTGGGCTGATTTCGCCCATTTGCAATACCCGCCGTACTTTCAGTCGTAGTAACCTACAGTTAAAATTTCATCAAGATAGCCCCTTCAGTTTTTGAGTTATCTTATATACAGGCGTAGGGACAGACGGACATGGCTATATCGACTCAGGAGGTCACGCTGATCACAAATATATATACTTTTCCATATCTAGCTCGCTTCCTTTAGGTGTTTACAAACACCATACCAAAGTTAATATACTGCTTTACATATTCTATAGGTGTAGGGTATAAAAAAATCATTGCAAAAAATTAATGATTTGTGTTGTATATACAAGTTTACCGCTATATAATAAAGTTAAAAACAAATAAAGAAACAGACAGTCGGTGCAAACGACTTAAACACTCCGTGAGCTTGTCGTATGAGTTACACGTTTCAACTTTTTGCGCAACTAGATTCTGAAATACATTCCAGTTCGTTTTTTCTATAGTGACTCGTGTAATTGGTTCAAGTATAATGTCACATTTTTCAATATTAATATCCAAAACTTTGTGGTCACTAATGGGATTATCATATGATTTGATCAATGCTTTAAAGGTTTTAAAGTTTGCAATAACATGATCCAGAATACTTCCATGATTACAATCGATTTGGCAGCTGCAATTGACGACTTGACGAGTAATTCCGCAAGTAGTCGTATCATTGAGAATATTGAAGTTGTATGAATCAATTATGTTAGAAAAAGTACTCGTGATTCATTACTTTGGAGTAAATCAATGTTTGTGTCACCTACTATGATGCAGTTCTTATTAAATGTTTTAAGAAGAATACCCAGTGCGTTTATATAATCATTTTTGTCATTGTCCGCAGCGTTATACATTGTGAAAATCTTCATGTTGGGTTGACAATTGAGTATTTGTATTCCGATTGTATTTAGTTTATCATTAATTGAATTAGGTAGAGAAAGAGTTGTAAAAGAAATTCCGTTTTTTATATAAATTGCGGTACCACCTCCCCGATTATTATCTCTACATGAATGAATGGCTGAAAATTCAGGAATTTGCATAAATGGAATTTCAGATGAGTCAATCCATGTTTCATTTAGAATAACAATTTCTAGAGAGTGCGTTTTAATCAATAAGATTAGATCGTCTAATTTATTTCTCATACTTCTAATATTAACATACAGAATATTTATTGATTTAATTTTTTTTAGGTTATTGTAGGTCTCCATCATTTAGCAATAGGGTTCATATAATTAATCCAATTTTCTCTAACTTTTTGAAGGTAATCTCTATATTTATTATCAATATATATTCTGTATGAATTTAAATCTTTGTTTACATCTTCTTTGAAAATTTCTACTCTATCATGGTATTCATAATATATTTTACAAAGTTTTTTATAATTTGTTGGTAAGCCATCTTGATTTATTAAGACTTTAAGGTTCGTTTGTGTTATGCCATCATAACATATATCACTTTGGTCGTAAAAATATGATAAGAAAAGTCTAACATTATTGTAAATTCTGTGGTCTCTTAGTCGTGACACATAAATACTGTCACCTTCTAATACTGCTTTACGAGTTAGTCTTACAATCGGTGGATCAAATGTACCAATTTTGTTTGCAGATTCTTTGATTTGAGGTTTCAGTGTTTCACCTTTAACCCAATTTGTATAATTGCAATTTGGAGAATCTTTAACAATATTGGTTTTGTTAATATTATTCGTATTATTATTATTATTATTCGTATTATTATTATTATTATTATTTTTATTAATATTATTATTATTATTATTATTATTATTATTATTATTTTTATTATTATCACTATTATTAATATTGTTACTATTATGATTGTTATTTTTATTTCCCAATTTTTGCTTTTTACTTCATATTTTTGATAGATATTTATTTAATATACTGTTGGTTTTAATTATTGGATTTGTTGAAGGGACATCTTTTTTTACTACTTTTTTGTTACTAAAATTTGATGATGATGTTACATTTTTTGAATTTGTCGATATTGAAGCTTCATTTCCTGAATTCGATGATGTTTTTGTTTCGGTAATTCTCAACTGATCTTCTGCAATTTCATTCAAGTTAGACATAGATTTTTTGTTTATTTCGTTAATATGTAGCTGTAATTGCTAATAACCGATTTTGTTCTTAAGCACGTCCAGTTTTCTTAGATAAACCGAACAAAGTTTGCTTGATGTATCATGGCACTCGTCAAGGTTAAGTTTAAGCTTTTCGTTTGCTACGATGCAGTTAATACATTTAACTACTTTTTCCTTCTTACACTCACTATTTTTATGTTTTTGGAGGCAATTAGAGCATGTTTCCTCATTTTTGCAGTCAGCAGCTTTATGATTGAACCCTTTGCATTTAAAGCATCGAAGCACTCTCAAGGCATCAAATACTTTACAACGTTCCCAACCAATTGAAACTTTTTCATTTTTTATAACTCTCGCAAAAGACTCCTTATCAATTTCAATAATTACATTGAAATATTTTTGCTCCTTATATTTATTTATTTTGACACTTAAGTTTGCTTAACAGTTCATCCTTTGAATAATTAGATGTCATATGCACTATTTCTATTCTTGGTTTAAGTCCCGAGGTAATTATAACTTCATAATTCTCTTCTAAATTATCTTCAATAGCTAACTTTATTTTTTTCTTTCCTGGTTATTGTCAGCTTCCACAATAATAACTCCATTTTTACGATTTTCAATATTTTTAATTTTAAAATTTTTTGGATCTACCTGCATATTTAATTCCATTCTAGTTATATTGCATTTTTGCTTACTTTTAGGTTTAATGACCAAAGGTATTTTTTCTTTCTTTTCAATATTTTGAATAACCATGTCTACATTATGTATATATAAAATGCAGTCATCACAAATAAATTTAATGTTCTTATTTGAGTCTAATAAATTATTTGCCGCCTGATCGAGCCCCGAGCATTTTGACGCACTGTGAAATATTTTCCCGCACACGCCGTCACATCGAATACCCGTTTCTCCTCTAATTTTTGAGCGACATTTCCGACATTCAGCCATGCCTATACGTTATAGGAACAACTGAATAAAATAATACACAATATGATTTTTTTTTTTTTTTTTTTTAATTCTTCCGCTTTGAATGTTTTAATTCTTCCGCTTTGAATGTTTCTTTCTTAAAAACACGTCCGATCGCTTTGAATGTTTTTATAATTCTCGTTTGGCCTAAATCCATCAAATAGTTCTAGGTTCCGAACCCATTGTCCATTACATACCGTAAGCAATCACCACCGTAGTTTCATTTCCAGTACCCTACAAGACAAATTTTATGAAGATCGCGTCATTAGTTGTTGAGTTATCGTGATTTTTTATTTATGTTCGTTAGCCCTTAGACCGATTAAAAAGTCCAGAATCTGAACCCTTGGGCTGATTTCGCCCATTTGCAATACCCGCCGTACTTTCAGTCGTAGTAACCTACAGTTAAAATTTCATCAAGATAGCCCCTTCAGTTTTTGAGTTATCTTATATACAGGCGTAGGGACAGACGGACATGGCTATATCGACTCAGGAGGTCACGCTGATCACAAATATATATACTTTTCCATATCTAGCTCGCTTCCTTTAGGTGTTTACAAACACCATACCAAAGTTAATATACTGCTTTACATATTCTATAGGTGTAGGGTATAAAAAAATCATTGCAAAAAATTAATGATTTGTGTTGTATATACAAGTTTACCGCTATATAATAAAGTTAAAAACAAATAAAGAAACAGACAGTCGGTGCAAACGACTTAGAAATACCCTACATCTATTTGGTTCAAATTTAATGGGAAGTCCATAAGGCATTTTAAAATCATAAAAGCTTTTATTAGTTTGATCGTAAGACATGGCTAACCAAATTTACTTTCTAATACTAAAAACATTTTCTAATTATTTTATCAAGTCAAAAATATTAGCAATTCTTACTAATTTATCTATTTAAAAATATTAACAACAAATAAAGTTGAGATAAATGGATTCGTAAAATGCAATTACAAAATTAAATATTTAAAACTTTTATCCAGTTCAAAAAAATTTTATACACATGCAGCAATTACTCATTTTCAGGATTTTTAGCTGTAGTGCATTTACTGTTGAATGATTTAGTACCCTTGGTTAATTATTTCAATTTTCAATAATTTTTAAATTTATTCTCTTAATTTACTTATTTATTAATGTTCTATATAATTAAACTTAAAGTTATTCGAAAGAAATATTAATTTGTTAAAACCATTAATGCTTTCATTAGCTTTTTATCACAAAGTGTAATAATCAAACGAGGAAGATTAAAGTTGCCCTTGTCAACTTTTAGATATCCGTGCATACCCACTAACCGTTATTTATTTCCCTTATGCTATTATAAATATTACAAAAAAAAATATAAAAAAGTATATAACTTATTGTCATAAGTTTTGCTTAGAAAAAATAATAACAAAAAAAAAAAATTAAATTTTTAATTCATTATAGGTACCATAATTTTCGCTGAAAAACAAAAAAAACCCTAAAAGTTGGTCCGGGTGATGTCCAACTTTGCCAACTAACTCGCCCTATTACTTTACCTGCCCAGTTTTAATTATAACCTCGTAGCTTCATTAGATTCACAGTTATCGAATTGACAACTTGGCATGGCAGCTGCCCGAAAATGGAGCCGTAACATTTTGAAATTCCACATAAGTACTCGTTTCATTATATAACTAATCGTGTATAATTTTCATCCTCGTAGTATAATTAGTTTTAAAGAAATTTATATTGGTGCAAAGAAGTTGTATGGCAGCCCCCCGAAAATGGGGCGTAACATTTTGAAACTTTATATAAATGCTCGATTCACTATATAACTAACAGTGTGTAATTTTCATCCTCGTAGTATAATAAGTTTTCAAGAAATTCATATTGGTGCAAAGAAGTTGTATGGCAGCTCCCCGAAAATGGAGCCGTAACATTTTGAAACTTCATATAAGTGCTTGATTCATTATAAAACTAACCGTGTGTAATTTTCGTCTTCCTGGTATAATTACTTTTGAAGAAATTCATATTGATTTAAATAAGTTGTGTGGCAGCTCCCCGAAACCTTGGTCTGGTCTTAACCAAAATGAATAGGGAACCTCAAAAATGTCCAAAAAAATGTTTTGTGTGAATTTAAAAAGTCTAGCTCTAATTTTTCAATTCTATCTCTTTTAATTAATTTTTAATTCACGAATACATTAAACTTAAGCGAAATAGCTTCATATGATCATATTCATATAATGATCATCATGATAGATAATAATCATCATATTCATAATGATTATATCTATCAATATCAATAAGCCATTCACTTAAAAAAAATCTTTGTGTTCTTTTTTGCTTATATTAAATAAACTACGCATCATTTAAATTATATGAAATCAAACTCGAAATCATTATCTACAAAAAAAAAAAAAATTCATATAATTTTATGTTAAATACAAGATGCATAGCTAAATTTCAAATTTTTATATGAAAATATTGGAGTTAAAAAAGTTAGTTGTTCGAGAGCTACCCGAAGTTTTGGTCCGATCTTAACCAAAAATTATAGGGAACCTAGAAATTGATTGAAAAATATTTTGTGAAAATTTCAAAACTGTAGCTCTTTTAGTTTTTCAGTTATCGTGCTGATACACAGACGGACGGACGGACAGACACACATAGCTAGATCGACTCATTTTTCGATTCTGAGCCGATTTGTACCCTTGACACTATATCTAGCTCGTCTAGATCGATGTGTTACAAACGGAGGAGCAATTTTAATATACCCGATGTCACAAATGTATGCACGGGTATAAATATGCAATAAAAGGATTTTCTAAAATGCAATGATAAATTTAGAACTGTTCATATAATAAATTTGAATATAAAAATAAATTTTACAACTTAGGTATCCTACACAATTTCTTAATTAAATATTACCTATGGTCGTTTATTAAAAAATATTTAGGTTTTAATTTATCTATATATATAAAAGCGAAAGTTTGTTTGTATGTAGCGAATAGAATCCTAAATTGCCCAGCCGATTTTCAAGAAAATTTGAATGTAGAGGTTTTTGGGTACGGAAAGAAATCATGGCCCAAAAATTTTGCTCTAACGGACCGCCAAGTTGGGGATACGGTGCAAGTATTTAAACTTCTTTGATCTAAAATGAAAACGGTTTGACAGATTGACTTCAAATTTTGTATACGTGATGCTCTTTTAGAATTGAGTTGACACTATTAACAGTTTTGGAATTTGTTAAACCATTTCGGCCGGGCAAAATTTTGTGTTCCCGATTTGTGTCCAATTTGTGGAAAAGAGAGGCTGACACAAATTTTTGTTGAGTTCGGTTATCCCGTTTGGGCACGAGGGCGCAATGAAGCTTTTTCAATGTTTTTGATGTCGAATCTAAATGGTTTGACCGATTGACTTGAAATAGTGCACAAATGTTCCTCTTAGCAACCGAAATTTGTTGTATAAATTTCGTTGGAATGAAGTAACACATTTCGTCTTGGCGGGCTTCCAAAAAAAATTGTGTTTCCGATTTGTGTCCAATATAGGTTGATTTTGCAATCCAAAAGGGAGGCTGCAAAAAGTTTTAGGATTAAGTTCGATTAATCCATTTTCCACGACGACCCTTAAAGTTTTCTATAAATTTTATTTGCTTAAACGATTAAAAGAATTTTACTGAACATTTTATATCAACATTTTAATTATAAAAACCCACAGGGTTAATTTGATTTTGACCTGTCTACGCGTTTTGCACAATTATTCAATGAAATTTTCTAAGTTTTGGTATTAACGCAAGTTAACCTTTATTCCAAAAGCTCACTTAATTTATAATACTAATTTTTTTGATCTCAAATAGTCTCAAATAGTGCAAAAGCTATATGAGATAATATTAATAATAATAAAAATAAAGCTAATAAAGAATCCGAATAATAATATCTTTAAATTTAAAGAACGTAACATTTTCCTCCTCTACATTTTTTTGTAAGTCTTTCTTTTTTATCTACTTTGCAATTGTTGTTTTTTAAAAAAAGATTTCAGTGTAAAATTGCAGTTTTCTTCAAATAAAATGTAAAAATCAAAAAAAATTCAATTTCGTATATATTATGCTTAACTACATAGTATTTTAAAAAAGGTTTTTAAGAAAGAAGTTTACATTTCTCTCATAAAATCATAAACAAACGAGGAAGATCGTAGTAGAACTTTCAAGTAAGTTCAAAACAAAATATAAGTTTAAAAGTTAGTTTTTAAACATTTTCTAAACCATCGACTATATTTTATTTAAAAGTTGGCAATTCAAGAAACTACTATTGACATAGTATAATGGCATAATGGCAAATTTAGTATACCCATTTGACCTCTCAATGGAGTTTTAATTTAAGCTAATGTTATTGAAAAAGTTAACACAAAAATTGCATATAGTGTACATAATTTTAAAATGCAATAAAGTAATTTTTTTAAAACGATTTTTTAGGATTATTCTAGCAATTTTTCAATAAATTTATCAAATTTCACTTGAAACTTTTCATAATTATTAAATAATAACAATAAAAATTCAAGGAGCACCAAATTGTCAAGAAGCAGAAGAAAACGTATAGAAAAATTAGAGATAATCGTTAAAACTGTCTTGCAAAATGTTTTTTAAAGTTTTTGTTTCGCAATCGGTTAAAAGAACTCGACAAATCATTTTTTTAAACATTCCCCTAATTCAAAGAAGTTTTACTCACTTGCAAAAATTGGACGTAATTTGATTACAAATTTTTTTTTTGAACAATCGTCGGCTCGGCAGGGGTTAACAAATTCCAAATCTGTTAATAAAGTGAACTTCATTTTCAAAGAGGAACACATATACAAAATTTGAAGTTAATGTGTTAAATCATTTCTAATATATAGCAAAGCAACAAAAAAACATATAAAAAGCTGTTGGGCTACAATGGGTTAACGGAACACTACATATATATTTTGTGGCTTCATTTATAAGCAAAGTAGTATTTCAAAAAATTGGCTCAAACTTGCTTTTTTACAATTGGCAAGCTTCCGGGCAACGCCGGGTAAATCTGCTAGTAAAATATAATACATACTATGTTTAATAGTAAAACTCTTAGCCTTTTAAAAATATAAAAGTGTTAAATAAGAACGGAAATAGGAAATAGTGTATCAAATTTGAAGTTTCTATTTGTCCAAAATTCAAGTACACAAAACAAATAAGAAACACCTGTGCCCTAAATATAAAATTATATCTTCTTTGATTTCGCAATTATACTCGTTTGGCCTCAATTCGATCAAAAGCTTCTAGAACCGAACTCATTGTTCGAACTCGATCGGAACCAATTTCCATGGTACTTTCATTGCTAGTAACCTAGAATTTAAATTTCATCAAAATAACTTTATGTGGGGGTTATGTGGTTTTTGATAAAAACAGAAATATCATGGCAAGCCAACTTACGGATGAACAAAAAGATTAAATCATGCAACAACAAATGCAAGAAATACAACAATATCAAGTACTTGTTCAACAACTGCAACAACAAGTTCAACAACAAGTACAAAAACAAATTCAACAAATCAATGTATGGCAAAATTTTACACATCTCCGGAGCATACTTTAACACAGTTCAGACATCTTTAACCAATTAATGATTCACCAGATTACAGTTTGTCATCTTTTAATAATAGTGTTGTAGCTACAATTTCTCTTTGCGGAAACATTCATCAATTATACCAGTTTGGGATACAGATAGTAAGAAATGAAAAAATACAAAAAAAAGGAGGAAAATGTGTCCAGGAGCTTGGTGAGAACGCTGGTTGGGACGAAATAGAAATTGTCAGTAATTTTGACATAATCCTATATTTTGTACCCATCTGAAAGTTAGTCGATAATTTAGAAATAATAGCTTCCCATCTAAGACTAGAAAGCAATAAAATATTTGTAATACAAAAGTAAGAAAATCTTAGGAGTAAAATAAAAACAATTATTCGTCATAGATCGGAAATATATATGACGATTAGAGCTAAGTATTGAAAATCACAGTCCTGAAAATTATCAAACAAGTAATTTAATAGAAAACGCAAACAGAAAACGAGATTATTGAGAACTCTTTATTTTTTAATCTTATGCTAAAAATAGATTTCGTAAAAGAAAAAGTTGAACACATTAAAGAAAACATTGCATCAGCTAGAATAAAAGCTAATTTCTCGTTAAACCCTCTGTTACCTCCAATTGTAAGAATGACTCAGAAATCTCTAACGGAAGACTGTACCTACGCACTTTCCAGATTTAGAGATGAAAAAATTCTAAATTATGCGAGGCTATTTCTTGCATTTTTACATGATGACAAAAATAATCGCGTAATTGAGGGTAAAACAAGAACAAATTTACTTGTGTTGATACATAATGAAGGGTTACCATCTAATTACAAGGAATTATATGACCTTTATTTTAAGTATCACATTAAAATTGGTTTCACTCCCAAACAGGTAGAAGAAGATCTTAATGCTTTTCGTAGTCATTGCAATAGCAATTACTACAATCACTTGTACCAATCTCGTGAAAATTATAATAAGTTTTTTCGGCCGAGCAGAAAATAACTATTTAAATTCAAAATTCTATATCGATTCTTACACTAATTCCAATTTAGTCACACTGTCTAACCATAGTATCAAAAATAAAAATAGCGTTAGTTCCTCTAATAAACTGAAATTATTCTACCACAATTGCAGTGGTATGAGGGGAAAGCTTAAGAAATTATATATTGATGTTAAGTCATGTGAATTTAATATTATTGCTATCACTGAAACATGGTTAAACGATTCCTTTGTTAATGAAGAAATTTTGGACAGTACTTGGTCGATTTATAGAAAAGATCGGGATTATCTTGCTACAAATTGTTCCCGTGGTGGTGGTGTACTACTTGCAGTAAACAATACCTTATCTAGTGTGGCATTAATCACTAGGAGTTACCACTCTTTTGATCACCAATTTATTAAAGTTAACTTAGGTAATAATTTTTTATACCTGGGTATTGTTTATTTTCCTCCTAATTCTGACAATTCCTCTTATTCGGAATTTTTCGAGATATACCAACATGTTATATCAAATATGAATGAGGATGATTCAATTATAATTTTAGGGGACTTTAACCGTCCTTCTTTATCTTTTATTGTTGACGAATCTGATAATTTGTTACTACCAATCAACTTTCAGGACCAAATAGATTTCGATCTCATTAATGTATTTTATGGTAATGATTTACAACAAATTATCAGCTTTCCGAATAATTATTACAAGTGGTTAGATCTTGCATTCACGAATGTATATGATAAAGTGGTGGTTAAGCTCGCTGATGATTCAGAAAACCTTTTTACAAACACTCCGCATCATAACGCAATCATCTTCGAATTTTCCACTGCTATACCTCTTTTTACCAAATTTTAGAATAATATTTTTTTATATGACTTTCTTAATGGTGATTATCAAAGCATTAATAATGCTTTATCAGTCATCAGTTGGGACGACCTGTAACCCAACAGGATATTGACTTGATTATCTCTCAAATCTATGCAAAGCTATTTGAGATAATTAACTCCTTTGTTCCTAAAATTCGCAAGAAGGACAAGACAACCGAACCTTGCCTGAACAGTGAACTTAGGACATTGCGTAACCAACGCAATAAACTATACACAATAATTAAAAATTCAAAAGAACCTAATAATGACTTATTAAACAAGTACAAGGATCTTGCTTTTGAATTTAAACAAGAATCTAATTTGGCTTATGATAGATATCTCACTAAAGTAGGCGACAAATTAATTACAGATTCTAAAAAGTTTTTTGACTTCGTTAACACAAAACGTAAAACTTATGGTTATCCAAGCTTAATGTCAAAAGACAATACGTTTTCTAATTGTCCTAAAACGATCTGCAATTTCTTTGCTAAGTCTTTTCAAAAAGTTTATCGTCCACACGAGTCTCCAATTAATTTCGATTTCTCTAACTTAATTAATAATTCAAATCCTATTATTACGGACTTATATCTTACCGAAATTGAAATATTTGAAACAATCACTAAACTTGATACTAAAAAAGGTATAGGACCTGACCTAATCCCACCGACTTTTTTATACAACTGTGTTAGTTATCTAACTTATCCACTTCATTATATTTTTAATAAATCTCTTTCTTCAGGTAGTTTCCCTCTTGTTTGGAAATCTTATCTTACCCCTATTCATAAAAAGGGAGATAAATCATTCGTCGAAAATTACCGTGGCATTGCTATTTTATCAACTATTCCAAAGTTGTTCGAAAAAATGGTTGTTAACAAAATTACGCCCATCATTAATACAAAACTAAACGAACAACAACATGGATTCAGAAAAGGTCGTTCCACAACAACAAACCTTTTGGTTTATACTTCTGAAATCCTTAATGAAATGAAAAATGGGCACCAAGTTGATGCTATTTACACGGACTTTAGCAAAGCATTCGATCTTGTTGATCACAAAATTCTACTAAACAAACTTGCAACTTTAGGTATTTCGGGCTCTTTTCTTTACTGGATATTCTCCTATATTTCAAATAGATCGCAAAATATCAAATTTCAAGGATTTTTGTTGGACCCAATTAATGTTACATCAGGAGTACCACAAGGTAGCCACTTAGGACCACTCTTGTTTAATATATTCATTGCCGATCTTTCTAGTAAACTTTTCGGTGTGTCACATGTTGCATTTGCTGACGATCTCAAGATTTATCATGTAATTAAAAATAGTTCTGATGTTGCATTACTTCAGACAAATCTTAATTCTCTACAAGAATGGTGCTTCTCTAATAAACTAGAACTAAACATTGAAAAATGCAAGGTTATAAGTTTTACACGTAAGAGATCTACCATTTCATTCGGTTATAATATAAATAATGTAACCCTTGAAAGGGTTAAAAGCATTACCGATTTAGGGATTCTGTTGGATGATAAACTGAACTTCCGTCTCCATTATGAGTATATGATTTCCAGGGCAAACAAAATGCTCGGCTTTATAAAAAGAAGAGCTAAAGAATTTAGCAGCATTGCTGTAACTAAAGCTCTTTATTGTTCTTTAGTATGTTCTATTCTTGAATATGGTAATATTGTGCGGGATCCTGCATTTCAAATACATTCTGATAGAATAGAATCTGTGCAAAAGCAATTTCTTCTGTTCGCTTTAAGAAATTAATATAATCCTAGAGATTATTCAATTCTGCCTAGCTATCTCGTAAGACTTAATTCATTGAATATGTTAACGTTATCCTCACGCAGGCAAATTCTTTCTTCCTGCTTTACTTTTGACGTCTTAAGAAAAAACATTGACGTTCGATATTTATTGGATAACTTTAAAATAAACAATGGAGCGAGAAATACGAGAAGCACTAAATAATTAGTTGAAAATACTCATAGAACTGAATATGGAAAAAATGAACCAATAAATAGATGTTGCATTACATTCAATAAACACAGTCATCTTTATTCTACACAAATTTCTCGATACACTTTTAAACATAAATTAAACTTAAAATTCATTCATTCCGATTCCTAATTTAGAAAATATGGAAATAGATCAAAAAATTAAATATATAATTACAAATAAAAATAAATCTTATACATATGAAGATAATAAATCTCGCAACTAAAACTTAGTAAAAATTGTAATTTAATTAAAGTAAACAAAGAAGAATACATAGAATTTGACGACAATATTGTAATTTTAAAAAATGTGAAAAATAAGAAAGAGAACTATGAAATTGTGACGAAAGAGAAATTACAAGGTAATTATATTCTGATTTATTATAATTGTTCAGTTAAAATAGAAAACAATATCTATAGAAGTACCATTAAGCGATTTATTTATAAGTATGTGATGAAAATTATTATTTATGAGTATTATATTAAAATGAAAATTTTAACTCCACAAATAACATTTATATTGATTTTGAGAAAATTATAATTAACCAGGAAGAAAATATTAAAGAAATAAAGGAACTAAAATTTCAGAAAACTGTTAGCTATAACTCGAAAATTTCACTATCTGTATTCGTAGCCGTAATAATAAAAATATCTCTATTTTCCTCTAATTGTTATTTTAAAAATTAGAACTCACGGGAAACCTAGTCGAAACAATTGGATATCAAGCTGGTGAACTTAGTAAATTATCACTTTTGGCCGTTGATAGTGGTTCGATAGAGGCATTGGCAAACTGTGTAAAGCAATTGATCTCGGTTGTAAATGGAGTAAATCAAACTTTGTACTCTCTCAGCGACCAATTTGATAATCTTCAGAGACAGAATGCGCAAAATTTCCAAAAAGAATAAGATGTTGAAAACAAAAATAAATGAGTACGAAAAAAAAACTAAAACAATTGATAACAAAATTAATAGAATTGAACTTTAATATGATTTAGAACAACAAACACTTAATAAAAACAACATAATAGTGGCGGGGCCTCCTAGTAAACTTCAGAATCCAATGGAAGTTGTTTTAAAAATATGCAATCATATCCATGCAGAGATCTCCAAGAAAGATATCCAGATGGTTCAAGAGATTTTACCTATAAGAAATAATAATATTAAAAACATTCAGCAAAATAAAAATTTGAACTTACCTTTATACCTAGTCAAATTTAATACTTATACAGCAAAATTAGCATTGATGAATCCGAAACGGTCCATACCACATTTTTACAATAATGAGCTTGGACTGTCAGGGAATGAAGGTAATAAAAGCGAAATATTTTTTAGACAGTATCTAACCCGTCTTCAATCAAGACTCTGCCATTAAGCACCTATAGATCAAAGAAAACAATATTTTTCTTAGGAAAGCTGAAAAACCTAAGGTTTTTAGAATTGAAAATGATAATAATGTTGCTTATATTTATAATTCTATCCATAACCAACATTAGTTCACTAACCAGATACAATCTTCCATTTTTAGGTAGCAACAATAATAAGTACAATATCAAACACAATAACAACAATTATTTAGTTATATTTATTGTTTTAATACTAATCTCATAATCATATGTCAATATTTTGAATTTAATATTTTTTTTTTTTGAACACGAAGTTACTAACCAAATAAAATTTTCAATTTTTAGATACCAACAACAATAACTACAATAACAACAATAATTTTGCTTTATTATATATTTTTAATACTAACCTCATAATCAATTATCAATCATTTAATCATTTCAATGTAATATTTCAATTATAATTACAATTAGCATAACACTAACCAAAACTAACAAAATATTAACTATAGACACTCATTTTAGTAAACACCTTACTTGTCAAAATCTTATCCTAAACTTAAAAGTACAACAAAATACAATTTTTTATCACATATAGATCCCGAGGGTGACATAGGCTATGTCATTTTTTTATACCCTACACCTATAGAATAGGTAAAGGGGTATATTAACTTTGGTATGGTGTTTGTAACCACCTAAAGGAAGCGAGCTAGATATGGAAAAGTATATATATTTGTGATCAGGGTGACCGCCTGAGTCTATATATCCATGTCCGTCCGTCCGTCCGTAGGCACGATAACTCAAAAAATAATGGAGCTATCTTGATGAAATTTTAACTGTAGATTACTAGGACTGAAAGTACGGCGGGGCGAAATCGGCCTATGGGTTCGGATTCTGGACCTTTTAATCGATCGACGGGCTAACGAACATATATAAAAAACCATGATAACTCAACAACTAATGACGCTATCTTCAACAAATTTGTGCTGTAGGTTATTGGTAATGAAACTACTTCAGGGATTGCGTAAGGTCGGGATTGGATCATGGGTTCGGAACCTAGAACTTTTTGATCGAATTTAGGCCAAACGAGCATAATTCCGAAACCAATGAAGATAGAACCTCCAAATTTGGTATCAGGGTGTCTCTTCCTATTTCCTAAGTGTCTTGGGAATTTGGGTCCCATTGGAGTACTGGGTCGGGGACGAGCCACACATTTCCGAAAACCTTAAAGCATATCTTTAAAATTAATAAAGATAACAACTTGAAAAAATGTAGAAGCTTCCAATTTGCCACAAGGGTGTTCTTTACTATCTCTTGCGTGTTCCCTTAATTTGGGATCAATTGGAGAGATGGTTCAGTTCCTCTCTCAGACCTCCCAAGTTGTAAAAGTTTATAATCGAAATTACTAAAAATAGTTACTTAAAATGAAGATAGACCGTTCAAATTGTGTACAAGGGTTAACTAGTACTATAAGTAAAGCGCGGGCTGTATAAGGGCGAAATCAGCCCATGGGTTCGGATTCTGGATCTTTTAGTCGGTGTCAGGGATAACGAACATATATTAAAAATCACGATAACTCAACAACTAATGAGGCTATCTTCATGAAATTTGTGCTGTAGGTTATTGGTAATGAAACTACGGCGGTGATTACGTACGGTGAGGATTGGACAATGGGTTCGGGACTGAGAACTTTTTGATCGAATTTAGGCCAAACTAGCGTAATTCCGAAACCAATGAGATATAACCTCCAAATTTGGTATCAGGGTGTCCCTTCCTATTGCGTAAGTGTCTTTGAAATTTGGGCCCCATTGGACTAGTGGGTCGGGGACCAACCACTCAGTTCCGAGGACCTTAAAGCATAATTTCGAAATTAATAAAAATAGTAACTTGAAACAAATGTAAAAGCTTCAAATTTGGCCCAGGGTGTTCTTTACTATTTCTTCCATGCCCCCCTAATTTGGGATCATTTGGACTGGTGGTTCAGGACCTCTCTTAGACCCCCCAAATGTGTAAAAGTTTATCATCGAAATTAATAAAACTAGTAACTTAAAATTAAGATAGAACGTTCCAATTGTATACAAGGGTTAACTAGTATTGAAAGTATGACGGGACTGCATATGGGCGAAATCGTACCATGGTTTCGGGTTCTAGAACCCTTGACAAGTTTAAGGACTAAAAAACATTTATCTTAAAAACACCATAACTCAAAAAATAATGCCGGTATTTTGATGAAATTTAAACTCTAGGTTACTAGTAATGAAAGTACCATGGGAATTGGTTCTGGTCGAGTTTAATTTCAAAGCCAAAGAATATATTTCCTACGTCCTATGTGTCTCCGAAATCTAGACTTAATTGTAGTGGTTCAGCTATGTTCAAAGGTAATGCTGCATTTATGTAAAATTTATTTGAATATTTAAATGAATTATATGGAAAGGTCTAAATTTGTAATTGTATTTTAGAAATACATTTATTGCATATTTTGCGTTTATAAGCTTTTCTATTAAGTATATAAACTAACCATTTAAAATAATTGCAATTTTGAAAAATTTGGATTATTAAATATATTATGCTTCGATTATCTTTTTATCACAAAATTTAATAATTAGAATTTTTTCATTTTGTAATTGAATTGGAATAAATATATTTTCATTTATTTCAAGTTTGTTTGTTTTTTAATATTTTTAAATAGATAAATTTGTAAGAATTTGTAATATTTTTTAATAGATAGTGTAATTAGAAAATGTTTTTAGTATTATAAAGTTAATTTGGTTAGCTATGTCTTACGATCGAATTAATAACAGCTTTTATGGTGTTAAAATGACTTATGGATATGTCCTTAAATTTGAACCAAATAGGTGTAGGGTATTTCTAAGTCGGTTGCACCGACTGACTGTTTCTTTACTTGTTTTTAAGTCAACAGGTTGCGGCTCCAAAGCCGTTTTAAGCTTTTTCGTTTTTTTGATGTCGAGTCGAAACGGTTTGACCGATTGATTTGAAATTTTGCACAAATGTTCCTCTTAGCAACTGGCATTAATTGTATACATCTTGTTAGAATAAATTAACCCATTTCGGCGTGGCGGGCTTCCAGAAAATTTTGTGCTTCCGATTTGTGTCCAATCTTCCATTTTTAGGTAGCAACAATAATAAGTACAATATCAAACACAATAACAACAATTATTTAGTTATATTTATTGTTTTAATACTAATCTCATAATCATATGTCAATATTTTGAATTTAATATTTTTTTTTTTTGAACACGAAGTTACTAACCAAATAAAATTTTCAATTTTTAGATACCAACAACAATAACTACAATAACAACAATAATTTTGCTTTATTATATATTTTTAATACTAACCTCATAATCAATTATCAATCATTTAATCATTTCAATGTAATATTTCAATTATAATTACAATTAGCATAACACTAACCAAAACTAACAAAATATTAACTATAGACACTCATTTTAGTAAACACCTTACTTGTCAAAATCTTATCCTAAACTTAAAAGTACAACAAAATACAATTTTTTATCACATATAGATCCCGAGGGTGACATAGGCTATGTCATTTTTTTATACCCTACACCTATAGAATAGGTAAAGGGGTATATTAACTTTGGTATGGTGTTTGTAACCACCTAAAGGAAGCGAGCTAGATATGGAAAAGTATATATATTTGTGATCAGGGTGACCGCCTGAGTCTATATATCCATGTCCGTCCGTCCGTCCGTAGGCACGATAACTCAAAAAATAATGGAGCTATTTTGATGAAATTTTAACTGTAGATTACTAGGACTGAAAGTACGGCGGGGCGAAATCGGCCTATGGGTTCGGATTCTGGACCTTTTAATCGATCGACGGGCTAACGAACATATATAAAAAACCACGATAACTCAACAACTAATGACGCTATCTTCAACAAATTTGTGCTGTAGGTTATTGGTAATGAAACTACTTCAGGGATTGCGTAAGGTCGGGATTGGATCATGGGTTCGGAACCTAGAACTTTTTGATCGAATTTAGGCCAAACGAGCATAATTCCGAAACCAATGAAGATAGAACCTCCAAATTTGGTATCAGGGTGTCTCTTCCTATTTCCTAAGTGTCTTGGGAATTTGGGTCCCATTGGAGTACTGGGTCGGGGACGAGCCACACATTTCCGAAAACCTTAAAGCATATCTTTAAAATTAATAAAGATAACAACTTGAAAAAATGTAGAAGCTTCCAATTTGCCACAAGGGTGTTCTTTACTATCTCTTGCGTGTTCCCTTAATTTGGGATCAATTGGAGAGATGGTTCAGTTCCTCTCTCAGACCTCCCAAGTTGTAAAAGTTTATAATCGAAATTACTAAAAATAGTTACTTAAAATTAAGATAGACCGTTCAAATTGTGTACAAGGGTTAACTAGTACTATAAGTAAAGCGCGGGCTGTATAAGGGCGAAATCAGCCCATGGGTTCGGATTCTGGATCTTTTAGTCGGTGTCAGGGATAACGAACATATATTAAAAATCACGATAACTCAACAACTAATGAGGCTATCTTCATGAAATTTGTGCTGTAGGTTATTGGTAATGAAACTACGGCGGTGATTACGTACGGTGAGGATTGGACAATGGGTTCGGGACTGAGAACTTTTTGATCGAATTTAGGCCAAACTAGCGTAATTCCGAAACCAATGAGATATAACCTCCAAATTTGGTATCAGGGTGTCCCTTCCTATTGCGTAAGTGTCTTTGAAATTTGGGCCCCATTGGACTAGTGGGTCGGGGACCAACCACTCAGTTCCGAGGACCTTAAAGCATAATTTCGAAATTAATAAAAATAGTAACTTGAAACAAATGTAAAAGCTTCAAATTTGGCCCAGGGTGTTCTTTACTATTTCTTCCATGCCCCCCTAATTTGGGATCATTTGGACTGGTGGTTCAGGACCTCTCTTAGACCCCCCAAATGTGTAAAAGTTTATCATCGAAATTAATAAAACTAGTAACTTAAAATTAAGATAGAACGTTCCAATTGTATACAAGGGTTAACTAGTATTGAAAATATGACGGGACTGCATATGGGCGAAATCGTACCATGGTTTCGGGTTCTAGAACCCTTGACAAGTTTAAGGACTAAAAAACATTTATCTTAAAAACACCATAACTCAAAAAATAATGCCGGTATTTTGATGAAATTTAAACTCTAGGTTACTAGTAATGAAAGTACCATGGGAATTGGTTCTGGTCGAGTTTAATTTCAAAGCCAAAGAATATATTTCCTACGTCCTATGTGTCTCCGAAATCTAGACTTAATTGTAGTGGTTCAGCTATGTTCAAAGGTAATGCTGCATTTATGTAAAATTTATTTGAATATTTAAATGAATTATATGGAAAGGTCTAAATTTGTAATTGTATTTTAGAAATACATTTATTGCATATTTTGCGTTTATAAGCTTTTCTATTAAGTATATAAACTAACCATTTAAAATAATTGCAATTTTGAAAAATTTGGATTATTAAATATATTATGCTTCGATTATCTTTTTATCACAAAATTTAATAATTAGAATTTTTTCATTTTGTAATTGAATTGGAATAAATATATTTTCATTTATTTCAAGTTTGTTTGTTTTTTAATATTTTTAAATAGATAAATTTGTAAGAATTTGTAATATTTTTTAATAGATAGTGTAATTAGAAAATGTTTTTAGTATTATAAAGTTAATTTGGTTAGCTATGTCTTACGATCGAATTAATAACAGCTTTTATGGTGTTAAAATGACTTATGGATATGTCCTTAAATTTGAACCAAATAGGTGTAGGGTATTTCTAAGTCGGTTGCACCGACTGACTGTTTCTTTACTTGCTTTTAAGTCAACAGGTTGCGGCTCCAAAGCCGTTTTAAGCTTTTTCGTTTTTTTGATGTCGAGTCGAAACGGTTTGACCGATTGATTTGAAATTTTGCACAAATGTTCCTCTTAGCAACTGGCATTAATTGTATACATCTTGTTAGAATAAATTAACCCATTTCGGCGTGGCGGGCTTCCAGAAAATTTTGTGCTTCCGATTTGTGTCCAATTTTTCAGAGTGGTTTCGCAGTCAAAAAGAGAGGTTGACACAATTTTTTGTTGAGTTCGGTTAACCTGTGTGGGCACGAGAGCGCAATGAATTTTTTTCAATGTTTTTGATGTCGAATCAAAACGTTTTGACCGGATTGACTTGAAATTTTGCACAAATATTCCTCTTAGCAACCGAAATTTGTTGTATAAATTTCGTTGGAATGAAGTAACACATTTCGTCCTGGCGGGACCCAAAAAAAAATTGTGTTTCCGATTTGTGTTCAATTTTGCAGGATGATTTTGTAGTCCAAAAGAGAGGCTGCAAAAAGCTTTAGTTAAGTTCGATTAACCCGTTTTCCACGACGATGCCATGAAGTTTTCTATAAATATTATTTGCTTAAACGATTAAAAGAATTTTATTGAAAATTTTGTACCAGCAATTTATTTATAAGAACATACAGGATTAATTTGGTTTTGACCTGTTTACGCGTTTTGCACAAATGTTCAATTAAATTATCGCATTTTTGGTATTAACGCAAGTTAACCTTTATTCCAAAAGCTCACTTAATTAATAAGACTAATTTTTTTGCTCTCAAGCAGTCTCAAATAGTGCAGAAGCTAAATGAGATAATTATTATTAATATATTTGTCTAGAATGAAGTGTAACAAACGCATTCAATTAAATAAGTTTTGTTGGATGTGTTTAATTATAAAAAAATAAAATATTAATGTTTTGTTGGATGTGTTTTATTTTAGAAAATAAAATATCCAAAATTGTCATAAGCAGGCCAAAAAATATTTTATTTATTTTTAATAAAAACAAAATTTTTTGATGAAATAAAATTTATTTATTAGTTTATGAATTAATTCATTTCAGCTTTAAAAATCACAGATGATTTTTAAAGCTGAAAATGAAATTTTAAATAAATAGTAAAACATTTTGTAAATAAAAATTAAGAAGACACATGAATATTTGTGTAGTAAGTCTTAATTTTTCGGTTTGATGCATTGCTTTCTTTGCTTAAGCAAATAAACCAAGCAATGTGTCAAGGTAATTTCAAAGTTTCCCTCATCTCTACCGTTTCTGCTTAAGAGTAAAGTAATGAAAAAATCTATAAAAGGCTGCTGTGCCGCAATGGGTTAACGGAACTCAACAAACCTGTTTTTGAAACTTTGACCAAGCTATATTTCGCAGAATTGGACGTAATATCTATCCTTCCGAAATTTTTTTGAAAAAATTGTCGGGTGGAAAAGGGTAACAAATTTCAAGTCTGTTAATAGAGTGAACACCATTGTCAAAGAGGAACACATCTACAAAATTTGAAGTCAATCAGTTAGACAATTTCTAAATTATAGCAAAGTAACGAAAAAACCTGTAAAAAGCTGATGGGCCGCAACGGGTTAACGGAACTCAACAAATATTTTTTGAGGCTTTCTTTTTAACCAAAGGACTTCGAAAAATTGGCTGAAAATTGCTTTTTTTGCAAATTTCACGCTCTCGGGCTACGGCGGCTAAATCTGCTAGTGATTTATAATAATTGCAATAATTTCGAATATAAAGAAACTCTTAAACCAACAATTGTAATAACTAGTTTCACCTTACTGGTAAATTTTTTAAACTAATTCTGCTAATTTCCAATAACAATAATTATTTTTAAATAAGGGTTTGTTGATTAGCTAAAAATATTTATTGCATTTCAGCTTCACCATTTATTTATTCCACAATTTAACTACTTTATTATACTTTTTAATATTTAATGGTGGATTCATTTAATCATATAATTAACATTGATGATCAGCTAAAAATCCAATACTTCACCGAGGTGAATAATTCTCATGTAAATTCCCAATATATTAACAATTTTAATATTATGTATATGAACATGCAAAGTTTAAGAAATAAATTAAAATGACTTAAAAAACTGATTTCCTGTTATAAATGCAAACTACACATTATTGTATTATCTGAAATTTGGTTAAATGAAAGCGAAAATAAGTTCTTTATTCTCCCTAATTATAATTGTTATTTCTCTAATCGCGATGATTCCTATGGTGAAGTTGCTATTAACGTCAATCACGATATAGATAATTCTCTAGCTGTCTAAGTGAAATTTCATAAATCAAATATCTTAGTCGTGAAGTTGATTATAGAAAAGATAAATATAATAGCTATTAAAGAGCACATTAAACGAAAAAGTCGGAATTAATATTAATATTAATTTATTAAAGAAACACAATCTAAAATGTGAAAAATTATATAAATACCTTCCTTTGTAATTCCTTTGTAAAACAAGGTAATTAATCATTTCATAACTCATCTCTGTAAATACGAATATTTTTTCCATATTCTAGATAATCATCTATCAGACCATCAATTACTGCTAATAAGTTTCAATAAAAAACAGACTCAAAATCGTCAAAACAATTTTAAACTGCGATAGAATAGCTAAGCATTCAATATGGTCAAGGCTCGATTCCTATACTAATTTTGAAAAAATAATTGCAGATTTCATCATAATACTCGATAACACACAGTCTTTGCGAAAGAAAAGATAGCATATTAAATGAATTCAAAATTCGTGATACGTATTTCAAATACAAAAAAAAAAATATTCGACGTAAAATACTTCATTACGCAAGCGAAAAAGAAATATTCTGACGAAATTGCTCGAAATTCAAGTGGTAGTAAACTCCAATGGAAACTGTATAAAAAAACAATCTTCTATAAACACATAAATTCTAAATCCCAAATAAAAACTATGTCACATAATTACAAACTAATTAGTAATGAATAACAAATCGCAGAAATTGTAAATAATTATTTTATTGATGTGACAAAAGAACTTTATATATATGAAAATTTTAATTTGTACCCCACCAATGCAGAGGAAGTTAAAGAAACTATAAATAAATTAAAATCTTCTGCCGCAACAGGATTTAGCCATATCTCAACTAAATTTATAAAAAAATTCCATTTGCAATTCAGTCCAATTTACTAGGATTGTGTTTACTATGATATTCTACTTATTAAATTATCTAATCTAAGTTTTAATAATAACCACCTGAATCTTTTTAAATCATATTTCTCTAATAGACAACAAATTGTTCGCATCAATTCTTCTCAAAGTCAGACAAAGTCAATTGAAAAGGAGTTCCCCATAGTTTTATATTAGGTCCTGAGCTTTTTCAAATATATATTAATGATATATGTCAGCTAAATTTGAAGGGAAAACAGCTTTACGCGGATGATGCTGTACTAAAATATGCTGAAAAAAACCAGGTTGACTTGACAAATCAAATTAACTGTGATTTAGAAATCATTTATATACGGCTGGATAAATATCGTCTACTATTAAATGCAAAAAAAACCAAAATCATTGTATTCAATAATAAAACAGGCAATTTCCATATTCACTATAAAAACTTCCCAATTGAAATTGTGAAAACGTTTAATTGCCTCGGTCTTGTAGTTGACAATATATTAAGATGGTACGAGCATATTGACCATGTTATAAAAAAAAATGGTCCTTTATGTGAAACTTTATCTCTGACAGCGACTTGTAGATCATCTATTCATCGTATATACTCTATCACTTAATTTATTTGAACCCTCTGTGGGTAGTGCGTCAATTTTCATGATAAATAAATTACATATTTTAAATAAAAAGGCAATCAAAACAATAACTCTTTATTATATCCCACGTTTCATCCAACAAATATATGCCGAAAAATTTGAATTTTTTAATCAAATATATAATCGTTAAGTTTTAAAATTTTCAATAAAACATTAAAACACAATTTCAACCTGGATAGGTTGGTCGATATACACAATCACAACATTAGAAACAAATACAAATTACTATTTAAAATTGTTCAAAACGGGTAAACAGAAGAACAATTGTCTGTACAACTGTTTATAGGCGTACAATAATCATCCAAACGAAATGAACGCCGTAACCAATCTCCTTATTTTCAAAAAAGAAGTAATCATTTTTTTAGGTACTTCGCATAATTTAAACTAAATTACCCAACCTGATTCGATCTTATAAGACCGAAATGTAATGTATAAAACCATTAATAAAAAATGAATTTTACTATATTAATATTAACAAGAAATACAAATTTCTTAAGAATGTTGACATTACTAATTATGATACAATTTTTATTTTATAAATGTATTTTTTTTTGTAAGAAAAAAATTTTTCATTGTCGATTTTAAATTTTTCACATTAAATTATCACATTTAGTGTATGTTATTTAGAATTAACATAATGCAATTTAAAACCAAAAAAAAATTTGTTTATTTTGATTCAAAATAAATAAAAACGAGGAAGATTATAGTTGCCCTTGTCAACTTTTAGATACCCGTGCGTGTATTAAATAAATAAGAATTTCATATATTGCAATTGAATTGTTTGACAGAAAATTCAAAATATTTGTTTTTTTATATTTAATTGCAAAAAAAATTAATAAAAAAAAAAAATTAATTAAAAAAAAAAGATGAATTTAAAAAAAAACAAGTAAAGAAACAGTCAGTCGGTGCAACCGACTTAGAAATACCCTACACATTTTTGGTTCAAATTTAAGGACATATTCATAAGTCATTTTAACACTATAAAAGCTGTTATTAATTTGATCGTAAGACATAGCTAACCAAATTAACTTTATAATACTAAAAACATTTTCTAATTACACTATCTATTAAAAAATATTACAAAATCTTACTAATTTATCTATTTAAAAATATTAAAAAACAAACAAACTTGAAATAAATGAAAATATATTTATTCCAATTCCATTACAAAATGAAAAAATTCTAATTGTTAAATTTTGTGATAAAAAGATAATCAAAGCATAATATATTTAATAATCCAAATTTTTAAAAATTGCAATTATTTTAAATGGTTAGTTTATATACCTAATAGAAAAGCTTATAAACGCAAAATATGCAATAAATGTACTTCTAAAATACAATTACAAATTTTGAACTTTTCATATAATTCATTTAAATATTCAAATAAATTTTACATAAATGCAGCAAGTACCTTGGAACATAGCCGAACCACTACAATTTAGTCTAGATTTCGGAGACACATAGGACGTAGGAAATATATTCTTTGGCTTTGAAATTAAACTCGACCAGAACCAATTCGCATGGTACTTTCATTACTAGTAACCTAGAGTTTAAATTTCATCAAAATACCGGCATTATTTTTTGAGTTATGGTGTTTTTAAGATATATGTTTGTTAGTCCTTGAACTTGTCAAGGGTTCCAGAACCCGAAACCATGGTACGATTTCGCATACTTTCCGTCATACTTTCAATACTAGTTAACCCTTGTATACAATTGGAACGTTTTATCTTAATTTTAAGTTACTAGTTTTATTAATTTCGATGATAAGCTTTTACACATTTGGGGGTCTAAGAGAGGTCCTGAACCACCACTCCAAATGATCCCAAATTAGGGGGGCACGGAAGAAATAGTAAAGAACACCCTGGGCCAAATTTGAAGCTTCTACATTTGTTTCAAGTTACTATTTATATTAATTTCGAAAATATGCTTTAAGGACCTCGGAACTGAGTGGCTGGTCCCTGACCCACTACTCCAATGAGGCCCAAATTTCAAAGACACTTACGAAATAGGAAGGGACACCCTGATACCAAATTTGGAGGTTATATTTTCATTGGTTTCGGAATTACGCTAGTTTGGCCTAAATTTGATCAAAAAGTTCTAGGTTCCGAACCCATGGTCCAATCCCGACCTTACGCAATCCCCGAAGTAGTTTCATTACTAGTAACCTACAGCACAAATTTGATGAAGATAGCCTCATTAGTTGTTGAGTTATCGTGCTTTTTTATATATGTGCGTTAGCCCTTCGATCGATTAAAAGGTCCAAAATCCGAACCCATGGGCCGATTTCGCCCATATGCAATCATCGCCGTACTTTCAGTCCTAGTAATCTACAGTTAAAATTTCATCAAGATAGCTCCATTATTTTTTGAGTTATCGTGCCTACGGACGGACGGACGGACGGACTGACGGACGGACAGACGGACATGGCTATATCGACTATGGCGGGCACGCTGATCACAAATATATATACTTTTCCATATCTAGCTCGCTTCCTTTGGTGGTGACAAACACCATACCAAAGTTAATATACCCCTTTAGCTATTCTATAGGTGTAGGGTATAAATATGCTCTGAACGATATTCGAAGCCACACTTTTCAATTAAAAGGTCGACGTCCTAACCACTAAGCCATCGACTTTTTGTTCATCTCAATTTTTTTTTTAAATTATTATAGTTGCTATGGTATCAATTGTTTGTTTTGAATAACTGTTTTGAATTTTTTTAAAAATGGATTAAAAAAAAATAAATAATTTATAAATGAGAGTTTTAAGATGAATTTAAAAAAAAAAATTTTAAATTTTGCCTCAGCCAGGACTCGAACCGAAACGTTTTGACTACTAGTCCCATGTCCAAACCACTACACCATAGAACAATTAATAATTTGCCTACACAACGAGTTTTTATTTATCTTAATTTTTTTTTATATAATTATTAAAATGATGTTTTTGCTATGGTATCAATTGTTTGTTTTAAATAACAGTTTTGAATTTTTTTATAAAAATATTACAAAAAATTAATAATGTTTAATATAAATAAGAGTTTTCTGTTTAATTTTCTACAAAAAAAAATTTTTCATACATAAAATAAATACATATATTTTATTAAAAAGAAAAGGGACGTTTATATTTGTATGGGAAAAAATAAGCCGATTAAATATTATGATCTGCTTACGTCCATTATATAATTTTTCTACTTTTTAATTCCGTGATAACAACATAATAATAACATTAAAAAATACGAGGAAGAATGTAGTAGAGTAGACTGTGTCAACTCTGGTATACACGTATGACCGTAATATTAACATTATATCATACTTTTGGCAAAATTTCAAACCTACAGCTTTATTAGGTGTAGAGTAACGCTCATATAAAAAAAAGAAGTTGTACGGCAGGTACTCGAACCCGTGGATCAAAATGGTTGGGTTTCAAGAGCGATGTCTATTGCATAAAAACGAGTTTGTGAAAATTTTGAAAATCCTAGCTTCTTCATTTTTTGAGTTATCGTGCGGACGGACGGACATACATAGCTAAATCCGATTTTGTTTCGATTCCGATCCGACACATACTTTTGAGTTTATATCTTCCATTCCTCCTTCTCTGCGTAATGGCAAATTTCAAACGTAATAGCAAATTTATTTGACTAATAGTCATACGTGTATAACAATCTGTTAAGTTTAAGGAAAATAGAACGCCAGTTTAAGCCAATAGAGAAACCAACGGGTTAAAATTTACATGCAACATCAAACACAAATGTAGAACAATTAATAATGGATATTGAAGGAGGATAAGCGATTTCCCATGCAAAGAAAAATCTAATATTGGAACAGAAGTTAAAAAAGTATTGGAGATCAGAAGTTTAAAGGTATTAATTAAACTGTAATCAATGATCAAATTTCTCTTTAAATATTTGTTACAACCCAAATAGTAAATTAAGCTTAAGATAACTGTAAATATTACCACTTGTAAAATTCTTATTTTATATCACATCATTTTTAGTTTAAAACATTGTAAGCAATCAATTGAATTCAGAACTCTAAATTATGTAGTTTAAGTTCAATTAATAAAGTTGTAGTAAACTTAAAAAAGAATAATAAATATACTTCATTTTAACTTATATATGGTATCTAAATATAACAAAAGACAAACTGCTGCTGATTAGCGTGCCCTATGTTATGATAAGTATTATTTAAACCATGTAACATATTTCTAATTTCAAATTCTTACATACATAGGAGAAAGAAAAAATGAAACTGGTTAAATGTAAATTATGAACAGAAAGAAAAAAAAATCAAAACGTATAAGAAATCTATTAGAATGTAGATACAGAATTATAATAAAAACTAATTAAGCTATTTTTTACATCTCAGGATGTATACTTTTATTTTATTATTACTTACAGAACTAAAACAAACTATTATAATGTTAACTTAATGTTTTTTAGGTAACGAATTTCCTTTTATTAATTCTGTAGAGCAATAGAAGGAGAAAAAAAGAATATATATAAAAAGAGAAATTAATATTATACCTGTCGTCCCACAGGCTTTTTTACTAGTAATATAATAATAAGAATAAGCTTTGTATTTTTTTTAATTTATTTCTGTATACATAGTCCCCTACCAAATTCAATGTGTTAAGTGACTGAATCTGCCTTTCCTTTTCAGGTGAGGCAGAAAAATAATTTTATGTTATGATATAAATTATTACGATATCAATTGTAAATTATATTTAAACCCCGTGCATACTTAATATGACCGGGTGTATTAAAATTGCTCCTTTGTTTGTAAAGCATTAATCTAAACGAGTTAGATATAGTGCTAAAGGTATGTATCGGATTAGCATCGAAAAGTGAATCGGTCTAGCTATGTGTGTCTCCGTCTGTGTGTCAGCACGATAACTCAACAAGCGATGAAAAAAACCAAGGGTTTTTAGAAAGCACTTTTTCAAAATTATATAGGGTTTCTTAGTTATTATTTTATCATTTATTTTTATATGCTTAACAAACTTATGATGGATAACTCGAAAGTTTGGATGTGCCTTTGCAGTGGGACCAAAGTTGAAAGGACAATAGGATGGAAACCCACTAACGAGCGCCTATGCTCAATCCGAATCCGAGTGAAATTCTTTAATATTAGCGTTATCTGTAACCATGCCCCTATCGAAGAATCTTATGATGCAGACAAAGTTTCCTACTATGACAGGCTGGAGAAAGCCTATGATAATTGTCCGCACCATGATATTAAAATTATTGTAGGGGATTTAATGCAAACATTGAGAAGGCGAAGACATTTGGAAATACAATCAGCAGCCACAGCGCCCATGACTCCACCAATGCTAACGCGTTACACATAATATTACTGGCAGCAATGAAGAACATAGTGATAAGTAGTACAAAGTTCTCCCATCGTAATATTCATAAACTACCCTAGCGGTCCCCACATCAGAAAAGATTAAATCAAATAGATCACGGGATGGCTGACACGGCAGGCACGCTTCAGATGTGATTGATGTACATACCACCTCCTTGCTATAGCTAGAATCCGTACACGTAGGAAGAACACCCCAGAAAATAAGCGTAGAAGCACTTGAATAATCCGAGGCCGCAAAAGAATATGCTGAAGCCCTTCCCCTTTTGATGCAGTCCTGTGACCATCTTCCCACAACCAATGGTTTGAAGAAGAGTGCTGTAACATCCTAGCAAATAAGAACATTGCTTATCAAAACTGGCTTCGAAATAAAACGCGACTGGCTTATGAGAATAATTACCATCTAATGACTTATGAAGACAAGCAATTCTCAGAACTAGAAGGGATGAGAGATGAAAGATTCGAATACAAATATAAACGTCCCTTTTCAAGGCAAACTATTGGACCAATTTAAATGAAACAACAACCAATAGAAAGATTTTTTTTTTGTTTTCATATTACAATAAAATTTTTTTATTAGAATATTGCGTTTTTCAGGTAAAAACCAATGATAAATTTACCATTAAATGGTTACGTGGTTCGAGGTTGTGTCTGTAGTATAACTCAAGTATTACGCGCCTACTTTCTGTAGAAATGTAATGCATTTTAGGTTTTGACTTGCGGCTCAATTAAATTATAATAGGCGGCGCCGACATATATCTTTCTTTTATTTTTTTTTAGTTCAAATGTTCAATGAACAAGGAGATTAAAATCTTTTTAAAATTTTTGTTTTGTTTTTGTTTTATTTTATACCCGGATGAGACATAAACGAGTTCCGAAACTCTCAGACAAAAGATTTCAAGCCCAGGACAATCGTTTGTAAAGACAAAAAAGAAAATCTTATCACCTACAGTGATGATACTCTTTATAGATGGTCTGAACACTTTGAAGAGCAACTAAACGGCGGGATAACATGAGTTAATACCACACGATCTACTCATAATTATGCATCACCCAATATCCAAGATGATGAACTACCGGCCACCTACTAAATACCACCGCATAACTAAATTTAATTTAACATAAATATCATATTTCGAAAAAAAAAACGATTCTAAATTATTATATTAAATTTAAAATAATTGTATTTAATTAATAATTAAAATATTGCTTTGTAAACATTTTGTATGTAAAATTAATTAAATTAAATAATACTTTGTGAACTTTTAAAATTTAACTTTCCCACTTTAATAAATTGATTACCTATGCATTTTAAACATATAACATATAAAAGATCTGTAAAATTAAATAATTGTTCAATTAAGTTTTGAGAAAAAGGTTTATTTAAAATAAAAATTTGTTTCTTTGTTTATGTCTAAAAATACATACTTTACTGGCGCAGTCGGCAGGTTCAGATAATTATCCTTTGTACGTGTAAAAAAACGATGGCTTATCGTTATAAAGCATATAAATATAACGACGGTTCATAGTTAAAGTAATATTAAAAGTAAGTTAAATATATAAAGCGACTAAATAAATTAAGATTAAAATATGAGATTAAATTGAAAATATTAATCGTGTTATAAAGTAAGAAAAGTGTAAAACAAAAACATAAAAAAACGAGGAAGATTATAGTTACCCTTGTCAACTTTTAGATACCCGTGCGTGTATTAAATAAATAAGAATTTCATATATTGCAATTGAACTGTTGACAGAAAATTCAAAATTTTAGTTTTTTTATATTTAATTACAAAAAAAAATTAATAAAAAAAAAAATGAATTAAAAAAAAATATGAATTTAAAAAAAAAATATGCTCTGAACGAGATTCGAAGCCACACTTTTCAATTAAAAGGTCGACGTCCTAACCACTAAGCCATCGACTTTTTGTTCATCTCTTTTTTTTTTTTTTTAATTATTATAGTCGCTATGGTATCATTTGTTTGTTTTGAATAACTGTTTTGAATTTTTTTAAAAATGGATTAAAAAAAAATAAATAATTTATAAATGAGAGTTTTAAGATGAATTTAAAAAAAAAAATTTTAAATTTTGCCTCAGCCAGGACTCGAACCGAAACGTTTTGACTACTAGTCCCATGTCCTAACCACTACACCATAGAACAATTAATAATTTGCCTACACAACGAGTTTTTATTTATCTTAATTTTTTTTTATATAATTATTAAAATGATGTTTTTGCTATGGTATCAATTGTTTGTTTTAAATAACAGTTTTGAATTTTTTTATAAAAATATTACAAAAAATTAATAATGTTTAATATAAATAAGAGTTTTCTGTTTAATTTTCTACAAAAAAAAATTTTTCATACATAAAATAAATACATATATTTTATTAAAAAGAAAAGGGACGTTTATATTTGTATGGGAAAAAATAAGCCGATTAAATATTATGATCTGCTTACGTCCATTATATAATTTTTCTACTTTTTAATTCCGTGATAACAACATAATAATAACATTAAAAAATACGAGGAAGAATGTAGTAGAGTAGACTGTGTCAACTCTGGTATACACGTATGACCGTAATATTAACATTATATCATACTTTTGGCAAAATTTCAAACCTACAGCTTTATTAGGTGTAGAGTAACGCTCATATAAAAAAAAGAAGTTGTACGGCAGGTACTCGAACCCGTGGATCAAAATGGTTGGGTTTCAAGAGCGATGTCTATTGCATAAAAACGAGTTTGTGAAAATTTTGAAAATCCTAGCTTCTTCATTTTTTGAGTTATCGTGCGGACGGACGGACATACATAGCTAAATCCGATTTTGTTTCGATTCCGATCCGACACATACTTTTGAGTTTATATCTTCCATTCCTCCTTCTCTGCGTAATGGCAAATTTCAAACGTAATAGCAAATTTATTTGACTAATAGTCATACGTGTATAACAATCTGTTAAGTTTAAGGAAAATAGAACGCCAGTTTAAGCCAATAGAGAAACCAACGGGTTAAAATTTACATGCAACATCAAACACAAATGTAGAACAATTAATAATGGATATTGAAGGAGGATAAGCGATTTCCCATGCAAAGAAAAATCTAATATTGGAACAGAAGTTAAAAAAGTATTGGAGATCAGAAGTTTAAAGGTATTAATTAAACTGTAATCAATGATCAAATTTCTCTTTAAATATTTGTTACAACCCAAATAGTAAATTAAGCTTAAGATAACTGTAAATATTACCACTTGTAAAATTCTTATTTTATATCACATCATTTTTAGTTTAAAACATTGTAAGCAATCAATTGAATTCAGAACTCTAAATTATGTAGTTTAAGTTCAATTAATAAAGTTGTAGTAAACTTAAAAAAGAATAATAAATATACTTCATTTTAACTTATATATGGTATCTAAATATAACAAAAGACAAACTGCTGCTGATTAGCGTGCCCTATGTTATGATAAGTATTATTTAAACCATGTAACATATTTCTAATTTCAAATTCTTACATACATAGGAGAAAGAAAAAATGAAACTGGTTAAATGTAAATTATGAACAGAAAGAAAAAAAAATCAAAACGTATAAGAAATCTATTAGAATGTAGATACAGAATTATAATAAAAACTAATTAAGCTATTTTTTACATCTCAGGATGTATACTTTTATTTTATTATTACTTACAGAACTAAAACAAACTATTATAATGTTAACTTAATGTTTTTTAGGTAACGAATTTCCTTTTATTAATTCTGTAGAGCAATAGAAGGAGAAAAAAAGAATATATATAAAAAGAGAAATTAATATTATACCTGTCGTCCCACAGGCTTTTTTACTAGTAATATAATAATAAGAATAAGCTTTGTATTTTTTTTAATTTATTTCTGTATACATAGTCCCCTACCAAATTCAATGTGTTAAGTGACTGAATCTGCCTTTCCTTTTCAGGTGAGGCAGAAAAATAATTTTATGTTATGATATAAATTATTACGATATCAATTGTAAATTATATTTAAACCCCGTGCATACTTAATATGACCGGGTGTATTAAAATTGCTCCTTTGTTTGTAAAGCATTAATCTAAACGAGTTAGATATAGTGCTAAAGGTATGTATCGGATTAGCATCGAAAAGTGAATCGGTCTAGCTATGTGTGTCTCTGTCTGTGTGTCAGCACGATAACTCAACAAGCGATGAAAAAAACCAAGGGTTTTTAGAAAGCACTTTTTCAAAATTATATAGGGTTTCTTAGTTATTATTTTATCATTTATTTTTATATGCTTAACAAACTTATGATGGATAACTCGAAAGTTTGGATGTGCCTTTGCAGTGGGACCAAAGTTGAAAGGACAATAGGATGGAAACCCACTAACGAGCGCCTATGCTCAATCCGAATCCGAGTGAAATTCTTTAATATTAGCGTTATCTGTAACCATGCCCCTATCGAAGAATCTTATGATGCAGACAAAGTTTCCTACTATGACAGGCTGGAGAAAGCCTATGATAATTGTCCGCACCATGATATTAAAATTATTGTAGGGGATTTAATGCAAACATTGAGAAGGAGAAGACATTTGGAAATACAATCAGCAGCCACAGCGCCCATGACTCCACCAATGCTAACGCGTTACACATGATATTACTGGCAGCAATGAAGAACATAGTGATAAGTAGTACAAAGTTCTCCCATCGTAATATTCATAAACTACCCTAGCGGTCCCCACATCAGAAAAGATTAAATCAAATAGATCACGGGATGGCTGACACGGCAGGCACGCTTCAGATGTGATTGATGTACATACCACCTCCTTGCTATAGCTAGAATCCGTACACGTAGGAAGAACACCCCAGAAAATAAGCGTAGAAGCACTTGAATAATCCGAGGCCGCAAAAGAATATGCTGAAGCCCTTCCCCTTTTGATGCAGTCCTGTGACCATCTTCCCACAACCAATGGTTTGAAGAAGAGTGCTGTAACATCCTAGCAAATAAGAACATTGCTTATCAAAACTGGCTTCGAAATAAAACGCGACTGGCTTATGAGAATAATTACCATCTAATGACTTATGAAGACAAGCAATTCTCAGAACTAGAAGGGATGAGAGATGAAAGATTCGAATACAAATATAAACGTCCCTTTTCAAGGCAAACTATTGGACCAATTTAAATGAAACAACAACCAATAGAAAGATTTTTTTTTGTTTTCATATTACAATAAAATTTTTTTATTAGAATATTGCGTTTTTCAGGTAAAAACCAATGATAAATTTACCATTAAATGGTTACGTGGTTCGAGGTTGTGTCTGTAGTATAACTCAAGTATTACGCGCCTACTTTCTGTAGAAATGTAATGCATTTTAGGTTTTGACTTGCGGCTCAATTAAATTATAATAGGCGGCGCCGACATATATTCTTTTATTTTTTTTTAGTTCAAATGTTCAATGAACAAGGAGATTAAAATCTTTTTAAAATTTTTGTTTTGTTTTTGTTTTATTTTATACCCGGATGAGACATAAACGAGTTCCGAAACTCTCAGACAAAAGATTTCAAGCCCAGGACAATCGTTTGTAAAGACAAAAAAGAAAATCTTATCACCTACAGTGATGATACTCTTTATAGATGGTCTGAACACTTTGAAGAGCAACTAAACGGCGGGATAACATGAGTTAATACCGCACGATCTACTCATAATTATGCATCACCCAATATCCAAGATGATGAACTACCGGCCACCTACTAAATACCACCGCATAACTAAATTTAATTTAACATAAATATCATATTTCGAAAAAAAAAACGATTCTAAATTATTATATTAAATTTAAAATAATTGTATTTAATTAATAATTAAAATATTGCTTTGTAAACATTTTGTATGTAAAATTAATTAAATTAAATAATACTTTGTGAACTTTTAAAATTTAACTTTCCCACTTTAATAATTTGATTACCTATGCATTTTAAACATATAACATATAAAAGATCTGTAAAATTAAATAATTGTTCAATTAAGTTTTGAGAAAAAGGTTTATTTAAAATAAAAATTTGTTTCTTTGTTTATGTCTAAAAAGACATACTTTACTGGCGCAGTCGGCAGGTTCAGATAATTATCCTTTGTACGTGTAAAAAAACGATGGCTTATCGTTATAAAGCATATAAATATAACGACGGTTCATAGTTAAAGTAATATTAAAAGTAAGTTAAATATATAAAGCGACTAAATAAATTAAGATTAAAATATGAGATTAAATTGAAAATATTAATCGTGTTATAAAGTAAGAAAAGTGTAAAACAAAAACATAAAAAAACGAGGAAGATTATAGTTACCCTTGTCAACTTTTAGATACCCGTGCGTGTATTAAATAAATAAGAATTTCATATATTGCAATTGAACTGTTGACAGAAAATTCAAAATTTTAGTTTTTTTATATTTAATTACAAAAAAAAATTAATAAAAAAAAAAATGAATTAAAAAAAAATATGAATTTAAAAAAAAAATATGCTCTGAACGAGATTCGAAGCCACACTTTTCAATTAAAAGGTCGACGTCCTAACCACTAAGCCATCGACTTTTTGTTCATCTCTTTTTTTTTTTTTTTAATTATTATAGTCGCTATGGTATCATTTGTTTGTTTTGAATAACTGTTTTCAATTTTTTTAAAAATGTATTAAAAAAAAATAAATAATTTATAAATGAGAGTTTTAAGATGAATTTAAAAAAAAAAATTTTAAATTTTGCCCCAGTCAGGAATCGAACCGAAATGTTTGGACTACTAGTCCCATGTCCTAAACACTACACCATATAACACATAATTATTTGCCTACAAAACGAGTTTTTATTTATCTTATTTTTTTTTTATATAATTGTAGTTGCTATGGTATCAATTGTTTATTTTAAATGACAGTTTTGAATTTTTTTATAAAAATATTAAAAAAAATTAATAATTTTTAATATAAATGAGAGTTTTCTGTCAAATTTTCTACAAAAAAAAATTTTTCATACATAAAATAAATACATATATTTTATTAAAAACAAAATAGATAACAAAAAATGATTTAAAAAAAAAAAAAAATTTTTTCTTAGCCTGAATTCGAACCGAGACATTTTGGCTACAAGTAACATGTCCTAACCACTACACCATGAATCGATTAATTATTTAACTACATTTTGTTTGTTCTTATATTTGGTTTCTATTTAGTTATTAATTTTGAATATATTCATATAATTTCGATAAATTTGTATGGCAGCTACCCGAAGCCTTTGTCCGATTTTAACCAAAAACAATAGGGTCTAAAAATTGTCTAAAAATTACTTTGTGAAAGTTTCAGAACTCTAGCTCTTATAGTTTTTGAGTTATCGTGATGACGACGGACGGACGGACATACATAGCTAGATCGATTCACTTTTCGATGCTGATTCGATACGTACCCTTGACACTATATCTGGCTCGTATATTTCGATGCGTTACAAACGGAGGAGTAATTTTAATATACCCGATGTTCATATATGTATGCACGGGTATAAAGAGTAACTTAAAAACTACTCATTAAAAATCTTAATATTAAATTTTAATTCTATATGACTTTAAATATTAAATAAGCTAGAAAATAATGAAATTTTTTTTTTAAATATACATAAATCAATAATAAAGTGTAAATTTAGCTTTAACTTTTGTTTATTTGAACCCAATCAAAAAGAAAAAAAATAAAACAAAACTGTTCAAGATTTTAGACAAAATAGAAAAAATAAAGTGAAACAAAGTGATTAGTGTAGTCCAGTATTTAACACCTGAATCCTGTTCGATGTTAGTTGCAACTATAGTGCTACAGAACACGGTCAAGTAAGTCGATATTGAATTGGTTTTCTTTCGTATCTCTTTTTCCTAATTCATATTAATATTTATGATTGAATCGTTGGAAAGCAATTTTAATTAAAATTTTAAATGACTTTTAATTAAAATTCTTGATTTGATATTTTTTTGTCTAACAAAATATATATTATTATTTACCCGAGAAAAATTATGTGACTAGGTAAACTTATATTATAATTTATCTGAGAAGCCTAATTAAGCATTTAACAAATTTTTGATTTAGATGATCTGTAATTCTATTAAATCTGCTAGACCAAAGCGAAAAATTGTCCCATACCAAATTAGAAGAGGACTGTCTAACCTGTTTTCTCCGACTAAAGTTGCAAATATCAGTTTTTCAAGTTCAACCGAATCTTTAAATTCATTTTCCGAAATGGTTAATACCAACTAATAGTTATGACGTAAGTTCTATTTTTAATTCTCTGAGAATCTTTGATGCTGTTAAAAACCTTCCGAGGTTTGACGTAAAATTCTCGTCCTTTTTTCGATTTTATCGAAAATGTTGAGGAAATATTTTCATTAACGGAAGATATTGATGGTACTTCATATGGCAAAATTCTTCAAAAAGCCATAAGAAATAAAATCAAAGGTCAAGCAAACGAGATCCTTAACATGTATGGTACTCCTTTAGAGTGGGAAAAAATTAAACAAAATTTAATCCTACACTATTCCGATAAAAGAAATGAAACATCTCTGATTAGAAATCTTCATAACTTCAAAAAGCGAAGTATAACGATCGAAAGTCATTGAGATTCAAGCCACTATGGCCAACCATATCTAAATTCACGAAAAGAACAATTGAGTTATACATTCAAAAAAGGTATTATTAAGAGACACCCGAGGATCCACAATTCGATGAGACCAAACAAATTACCAGTAGATTTCTTTCTTGTGTCCAAGAACAAAATATATGTTATATTAAACAGAATAACTTAAGAATAAACTTCCTAAGAGGGGTTGTGAGATATTTAGTAACGTTATGTCATCACGTAACGGTACTAAATATCTCAAAGTTTCCGAAAATATAAACTATTAGTGGCGATGGTGATGATAAACATCTTGTTTCATCTGAATCGATGGTACCATTTTTGAGATATTGCAATTTCAAATGGTATATGTTGACAAATAGTTCCACCAGAGAACATAAATGAAAAACTGACACAACAATTTTATTAAAAAATACATTTTCATACTTTATGCCTCATAAATTTATTTTGCCTTTTTGTTTTTCAGTTTAAATATGTATTTAAAATTGTAAGTAGGATGGTTTTTACAGTTGGATACAATATTGAGTTGGGTTTTGGTAATTTACAAGGAGGGATTTTTGGAGTTGACAACCTCAAAGTTTTAAAATTTTTGTTGTTGAAATATATATGTAAATATATAATTAGAAAGGACCTTAGAGTTGGCTACAACATCAGAATTATGAGTTTTTCCAGAATATTTATAAACATAATAATCTGAATCAGGAGGGATTTTAGAGTTGAATTCTAAATCAGGATTGCCGCTATTTCCAGAATATTTATATGTATGTTTGTATATACAATGTTAGAATAGATTTTAGAGTTGGATTCTAAATCAGGACTTCCGCTTTTTCCAGAATATTTAAAAATATTTATGAATAAGCCAGATTCTGAATTAGAAAGAATTTTAAAGTTCGATTCAACTATTAGAGTTGGACTTATATATTCTTTATTTATTTATTTGTTTCATTATTTTTAACTAGCTGTTGGCCCGTCACAAAATGACAGAAGGTCAATTGAAAGAAGAACTTTTTCTAATTAAGAACTATTTCTAGTTTCATTATATACATATACATATATTGTATATCAATACCATATTCTTAAATAATATCTCAACCGTTACTTTTTGTATAACGCAGATTATGCTTCGATTCTAGTAATAGATACACAAAAAAAAACAAATAAATCCCATAATTTCTTCTTGTATCTTAAAAACTTAAAGATGAATAATTTACGTGGTTTACCTTTTGTATCTTTTGAATTTGATAAAATGTTAGGGTTTTTAAGTCAAGTTCTTGTTCAATTTTTTTTTTTAATTTCAATTAATATTTCTTTTTTATTTAAATGCGAACTTGCTTAAATTAAATAAATTAATAAAAGATTTGAATTTTTTTTATAGGTCTATTTTTTTTAAATAATGATCTATTTCTCCATATATTCATGTTCTGTATACATATTTTAAAAAATATTGCTATACATAGTTTTCACAATCTTTGCTGAGATTCAAATCGAAATATTTGTTTGTTGCTAACAGTTTACAATGTACCTACCCAACATGCTAAAATGTACCTATTTATATGTACGTAAAATTGTATTAAATGTTGATTTTTGAATTGCGATTTTCTTTATTTATAAATTTTGAATTATAAACTTTATTTGGATTTTATTATATACTTTTAATTGAACTTGCCTTTGTCTATGGCTTTATTTTTCATTCTGTCAGTTAGTGATACATTTATATTAGAAATCTGACCATAAATTTATAAGAATTGTATGGTTCAGTGGTTAGCAAAGTGGCTGACGGTGTAAATAGGTCTGAGTTCGATCCTCCTTCAAAGATAAAAATTTTTTTGTTTTTTGTTTTTAAATTCAACAGAAATAATAAAAAAAATTACAAATAAAATTAATTTATTTGTATAGTTTCTTTTTTTTTTTTTTTTTTTTTTCTTTATTAACAATTGATAAAAATTAATATTATACATAAATGTTACAATTAGAATTTAATTTGACCTTTGCCGAAGCAAATCTGGTCGTATAGAATTTTACAATATTAAAGTATAATTTATTAATAGATAATAAGGTATAATTATTGTTTTTTTTTTTTTTTTCTTTGGATCATAAAATATTTAAAATAATTCATATTATAATTAGGAACCAAGATCTAGTTAATCTTTTTTTTTATTTTTCTTGACATTGTCACATTGACATTGTAAACATCAACTATAAGAAATTATTTTTTTTTTTGTTTTTTAAATTTTATTTATTTTTATTGTTGTTGTTGTTTAGACGGGGGGGGGGGGAAGCAAGTCTCCCTTACACCTAGGCCTTGCGGCCCGTTGTGCACCCCTCATTAAATACTTTCTATTTATTTATAACTACTATATTATTTATTTTGTTTATATTATATATTTGTATATTTATATTATATTTGGTCACCATGGGGATTCGTAAAGAAAAATTATTTTTCAATAATTTTTTTTTTTTTAATTAAATATTGTATGACCTGACCGGGAATCGAACCCGGACCCCCTCGTTTAATAAGGCAAATGCTTACCCACTGCACCACCGAGGCCCCATTTATTTTTATTACTTTATTATTTACTTAAATTGCGATAGTTTTCAAAGATCTTCTTATAATTTTATTTTTGTTTTGTTTTAATAACCTGTTTTGATTTTTTTTCTTTAACATTTTTTTTCTTTATCATTTTTTTTCTTTATCATTTTTTTAACTCAAGCCCTTGCTAATATAATGTTATGAAAGTACTTAAACAATTGAAATTCCGTTTGTAATACCTAAATTTATTAAGAATACTTTAATTTTATTTTTAAAAACACTATAACTCTGAATTTCCTTCAATTCGATTGGTAAATTATTAAAAGCCTGTAGGCAATTATAAAGACAATTATTCTTTTGCTTGTCAGTTTTAAATAGCGAGAGATAGAAATTGGATTTGTTTCTGGTATTGTAGTTGTGAAAGTCTATGTTTCGATTTAGAATAAAATTATGTTTAATTTTGTTGTTTACTATTTTAAAAGCTAATAAGTAAAGTTCACGCTTGCATAGGTTATCAAAAGAAATGTACTGATGTGTGTATAATTGATGTGTAGGGTATCTTAACGGATAACCATGTATAGATTTGACAGCTTTTTTGTGTAAAATATCTAATTTATCGATATAGGATTGTGTCGTTCTACACCATATAGGATTTAAATAACATAAATGTGATGAAATATAGGACGAGAATATTAAGAATAAGACATCTTTACTAAAGAATTTTCTTAGTTTCCTTAAAATAAAAATATATGGGGATACTTTCTTGATAACGTGATCGATGTGAGGAGACCATTTTAGTTTATTATCTATAACTAAACCTAAGTAGTTAAAATGCTCGACTATTTCTAAAGATTCTTGTTTATAATTGATGTTGATGTTATTCCAAGTTTTGTTCTGAAATAACAAAATTTTTGTCTTTTTTATATTTAGGGACAGTTTGTTTTTCTGAAGCCATTCCTCAACTATAGATAAGTCAGATAAAATGGCGTTTTTTATCTCGCTTTCGCAGTCCATAGAATATTTTATAACGGCATCGTCTGCGTAGAGTTGTATTTGCCTTTGAGTGCTAGATGAGTGATATCATCTATATAAATTTTAAATAGGTCAGGTCCCAGAATTGAGCTCTGCGGAACGCCCTTTTTCACATAGATAAAATTACTACAACTATCATTTACGCTTACTTTTAGTTTTCTTTGCATTAAGTAAGTTTCAAAGAAGTGTTTGTCATTGTAGCTTAAGTTTAGTTTAAATAATTTAAAAAGTAAAATTTCGTGATCGACACAATCTAAGGCTTTTTGTAGGTCGATAAAGATACACCCAGTGTATTTGCCTTTATCCATACTTCGAGTTACAAAGTCCGTTAATGCGAGACATGCGGCGGTAGTATTTGAATTCTCTTCGAAACCGTACTGATCTTGGTGCAGGATAGCATTATTTCTCAAAAAGGAAGTAAGGCGTTTTTTAATAATTTTTTCAAAAATTTTCGAAAAAGTGCTCAAGACTGATATTGGTCGATAATTAGTTGCATTGGTGACATTTCCACCTTTATAAATAGGTGTTACAACCGCAGACTTGAGCGAATTTGGAAAAGTTGAAGTGAGAAACGACTTATTAATATACTCTTTTAAAATTGGACAAAGTTGGGTCGAGAACTTTTGTACAAATTTTGCAGAGATACAATCGTACCCTGTCGCTGACGAAGTTTTAAGAGAATCAATTGCTTCTTTTACCTCCGTTAAATTTGTTGGGTTTAGTTGAAGAGGAGAAAATATGTTCCTACTAAACTTCCCCAAATATTCCTCATCAATCGGACTTGAGTCAATGTCAAGAGTATCGGTAACGTTAACAAAAAATGTATTTAATAAGTCACTTATTTGGTGTTGATTTTCTATAACCTTATTATTATCTGTTAAAGTTTTTATCTGACTGCCGGTTTTCAAATTACTTTTGTTGTACATTATTTGTTTATACAACAATAATTCGTTTTAGCCAGCATTATAAGATCATTTACATTTTTTTTATAAAATACATAAAGATCGTTGGTTTTTGTATCATTAGGGTACTTCTTCTTATATTTAAAAAAGGAGTCTCGAATTTTTATGAATTTTATAATGTCAGGAGTCATCCATTCTTTTTTTTTTTTTGTATAGATTACCGGGATCAATCTCGTATGTTCTTTTATTAGCAATGATAAGACATGCACGAATTCGTCAAAACTGTAGTTGTTTAGATTAAAGTTTGACCAAAAACTATTTGCCGATAAGTTATTGTAATCTAATACAGTTTTATAAATAGTGACGTTTTGTTCAATGCATGGATTTAGATTTGTACTAATAAGAAACATTTGATGATCCGATAGAGGAGTCTCAATAATATGAAAACAATATTTATATTCAATTAAATCGGAGATAAAGTGGTCAATTATAGATTTAGAGTTTTTATCAATTCTTGTAGCAAACCGTTCATTAATTTTATTGTATATAAAATATCCGCTAGAGAGCAAAACCTGAGAATAGTTTTTAACCTCCCTGTTGTGCTTGTCAAGTAGATTGATATTGAAATCCCCTAAAACTAGCGAACGTTTATAGGTAGATGTAATTAAATCGAGTTTATTTATAAAGTCTACCATATTTGTTTGTTGAGATCTATAAAAAGATATGATGTTCACATTTTCTTTTAGTAATCTAATTATCAAAAGGTTGGAATTGTTGAACTCTTCCACAAGCACTGAAGTGCTACTAATTTTTTCAGCCACATATATAGCGACACCCCCGTAAGTTATGTTCCGAATTGACTCAGTACGATTTGAGAAGTAACCAGCGTATCCCGGTAGGTTGAAAAATTGATTTTCAGTTTTGTGTAGCCAAATTTCAGTTAAGACTAGAACATGTATTGCGCATCCGTAAGAATTAATTAGAATTTCAAGGTCAGTTAATTTATTTCGTAAACTTCTGATATTTAAGTATAGAATGTTTAAGTTATGTTTATAATTCATCATTACAATTTTGGGTAACTCTGTATAGTAGTTCACTTTCATATCATTCTCAAAATTAAATGACGTCATTACTAATTACGACAATAGAATCCGTTAAGCACATGGATTTTAGCAAGCATACATACAAAAACTGAGTAATTAAAATAAGTATTAGGACGGCTTTAAATAAATACGCATCAGAATTAATGAATAAGAAAGTAAAAAATTCAGTTTTACGTTTAATTATATAAAAAATTCCTATTTTTTCAATTATGTTTGAAATAATAGTTTTAGTTATAGTTTTAATTATAGTTTTAGTAATAATTAAGAAATTTATAAAGATAACTAGTATCGCCCTGTGCTCGAAATTCGAGCTATTTTTGCTTTTAAGTTAACATATAAAATTCGTTTTGTGTAAATTATATTAGACTATACATAATAAAAATTATGCCAACAGTGTTGTCAACAATTCTTGCGCTTGAAATTTGCTTAAAAAAAATTTATAATTTTTCTTAATTATTAAAACGTTGTTAAGTACCGATTTTATAGTTTTATTTCTATAGCTTAAGCTGCTTTAAAGAGAGGATAAATTGGTACAGTTAAATTAAATTAAAATTCTAAAAAAAAGAAAAAAAACGTCAAAATGTCAAAATCGTCAAAAGTTATTTGCAATAGATGCAATAATAATATTAATTCTAGAAAAGATAAAGCACTTCAGTGTAAAGGAGAGTGCAGGAAAATGTTTCATAGCACCTGTACTGGCCTCACCATTGAAGACGTAAAATATATACAAGCAAGTCCAGAGAAACTTTGGTACTGCCATCCGTGCAAAGAAAAAATGACTAAAAGGAAGTCCACTGGATTAAACAACACAGTTCCTGGTATAAGGATAAACACCAACAAACAGCATTCCACTGGAGCTCTTAGGAATGATAATCAAACAATTATTCAGAAGCTAGACGACATATTAAATAAACAATCATCACAAGAAGTTAGGTTAAACAATATACAATCGGAAATTAGTGAGTTTAAAAAAGCATTGAACTCCCTAATTGAAGAAAATATTCAACTAAAAAATGAAAACTCAATCCTAAGCAACCGTATTGAAAAAACGAAAATTGAAGTAGAGATACTAAAACAAAATCAGCTTAGCAAATTCATTGAAATCACTGGTGTCAAAGCAACTGAAGGATGTGATACCTTTACAATATCTAGAAAAATTATAAACGATCTAGGAATCTCACTACAAACAAATGACATCCTAGATTCTTATTTTACAAAAAATAATTCTAGAAACACTGGAGAGGCTAAATTGTTAGTTAAGCTGAGCAATAAAAGTATAAGAAACAAAATTATGGACGCAGTAAAAATAGATAGAAAATCCAGAGCTAACATACCAACACTAGATAATAATAATGACCATTGTGTCAACAGAAATGATCCTAATGTTGATCTGGATTCTAATACTAGTGTTGCTGAAGCTACAAATTCTGATGTAAGCTCTAAAAGAAATACGGTTCAAATTGATAAACCAAACGTTAAATCAAACAAATTGAATACGATATTTATCAATGAATCGTTAACATCATATTTCAGCTACCTCTTTAAAAAAGCAAGAGATATGAAAAAGCTGAAGAAAATTAAGTTTGCCTGGGTAAAAGAAGGTAAAATATTTGTAAGAGAAAACGAAAAGTCAAAATACGTTTGTTATCAGACAAAAATTTATTAGAATTTAATGTTACCAAATAATTATGATGATTACAGTATTTTACCAATACCCACCCAAAATACCAACTTGCCAAAAATTGAATGTATAAAGTTTGAAGATGAATTTTCACTAAAAATATTATACCTAAATATACGTAGTTTGAAGTACAAAGTTGATGAGATCGAATTAATGCTGGATAACCTAAAAAATACAATACACTTATTAGTATTCACAGAAACCTGGATTATGGACGATGAAGTTGATATGGTCAATATTAAACACTACCACAAATATTTTGCTTGTCGTAAAAAACGTCGAGGAGGTGGCGTAGGAGTGTTTGTGCATTCGTCAGTAACACACAACATCCGTAAAACATATAGTGATGAATATATTAGTTTACTAACAATTAATATATCAACTGCAAACTGCAACTTAAACATTAGTGCCGTTTATAGACCACCAATCACTACTATTGCGGAAATAATCAGATTTCAGGATCTACTTGATAAACATTTAGACGAACTTGGCACAAATTCATCCATCGTACTAGGTGATTTCAACTTCGATATAAAAAATACTGCTGATAACAATGTAAATACCTACAGAAATATTGTTGAATCGAATGGATATTATTTTGCGGACAAATCCACAACTAGACCGGCATCAGGAACCTGCCTTGATCATATACTCTCAAACAACCTAAAATTAAAGATGTTTATTAATCAAGTAAGTGTAGATATTTCTGATCATAACTTAATAATATTGGAATTAGATATAGGTAATTTTGTAAACAAAACAATAACTAAATATAAAAGAAACATGATAAATGTCAAAAAATTTAAAACTCAGCTGGTGAACTGTAATATCGATTATATGTCAAGTGCTGACGTTCTTACAAATTCATTGATAGAAAAATTAAAGCTATGTTTACAAAACAGTTCGTGTGAAAAAAGATCAAAAAAAATTGTTAAATTTCGTAAACCGTGGATAGATGATGAATGTGCGGAATTAATAAAAATAAAAAATTTTTGGCATAGAAAACATATACAAAATTTAGATGAAGAATATTTTAAAAATAAATATCATTTTTGGCTAAACAAATTAACATATATAAAGAAAAAGAAAAAACGAGAATATGACAAAGTCAAATTTGAAAAAGTTGGAAATGATTCGCGAAAAACATGGAGTCTCATTAAAAATATTATTACTGATGGTAGTAATAATGATAATAATGACTTTTTCGATACGGGACACAATTCGCCAGATGATAAACATACAAAAATTAACAACTTTAATACTCTGTATTGTAACATAGGAGCAAATATGGCTAAGAAGTTCAACACGATATACAAGCCAAATGTAAGAACTACATCAAGATTCATATTAAGAAACATTGACGAGAAAACAGCGGGAAAAGTTATTGATAATTTAAAATTAACTAAAACAACTGATGCTCATGGCATAAGTACATATTTAATAAAGAACTGTAAAACGGAACTTCTGAAACCAATAACAGCGTTAATAAATGCCTCGATTAATCAAAGTGCGTTTCCTGATGCACTAAAAACCAACAAGGTCATTCCGATTTATAAAAGAAGTGGTGATAAAACAAATATAAACAATTATAGACCAATTTCGATTTCGTCTGTCGTTAGCAAAATTCTGGAAACATTTGTCCACAACGAACTGTCAGAATACCTAACAGCAAACAACCTGATAAGTAAAATACAATACGGCTTTCAGAAAAAATCCAATACTAAAGCAGCTCTATTTGATGTAATAAATAATGTCCAAAATAACATAATTTCAGGCAGGAAAGTGGCCATAGTGTTCTTAGATCTTGCTAAAGCCTTTGATTCGGTCGATAGAACTATAATGCTAAGAATTTTGTTTGAATGTGGCGTTATGGGCAAAGAATACCAATGGTTTGAAAGCTACTTCAGTAACAGAAAACAATATTCGGAGTATGATGGAATTAGAAGTACTGCAAGCAACTTTGAGTATGGAGTAATACAAGGTAGTTCGTTGGGACCTGTGCTATTTTCTTGCTACACATCAAGCTTTTCAAATCTAAAATTAGGGGGTAGTCCCGTAATGTTTGCAGATGACATAGCAATAGTATATGCTGGAAAAGATATAGCATCACTTGAAAGCACCATAAACGAAGATATGGGCAAAATATACTCATGGATGTCTCTTCATAAATTAACAGTTAATGTACAAAAAACAAAATTTATTATAATAAAGAGTAAAAATGCATTAATAAACATCAAATACAACAATGCTGAAATCGAACAAGTGAAAAATTACAAATATCTAGGAGTTTGTTTAGACGAAGAACTTACATGGAACACCCATATTACAGAACTTGCATCCAAAACAAGTAGAATTGCGGGTATTTTCAAAAAACTAAGTAAGCGCCTACCGGATAAAACAAAAATATCCACTTACTATTCGCTATTCCACAGCATCATAACCTACGGTATTGAAGCTTGGGGTAGTACTTTTAAAAAAAATTTAAATCTGCTCCAAAAAATCCAAAATAAAGCATTAAAAAACTTATTCTTATATGATAAGAGAGCATCTACATCTAGGATACATAGAGTCCTAAACATTTTAAAATTAAATGATTATAAAAATCTTTGCTGTACTATGCATGTTAGAAATATACTACATAATGACATAAAGTCCAGCATACAAATAGCAATAAATAGCAATTTTCACCAATATAGTACTCGATCAGCGCATCACCTTCGTCCAACACAAGGTATAGGACTATATGGAATTGAACAAAATATCAACATAGGTATCAAATTGTACAACGATCTACCGCCAGAAGTCAAAGTTTCAACAGCTCAAAAATTTAAAATCACGTTAAAGAAACTACTCTTAGATCAGTATAATAATTAAATTCATTTTCAGAATCCTTTCTTTATTTTAATTTTTTAAACTTTAATAAGTAAACATTCAAAAAACCTAAATTTATCGTATTTAATTTGAATTACAATTTGTAAATATTATTTAATTTGATTTACACGTTTTATACTTTGTATATATTGTTAATTTTCTTGAATTTCTTATTGCATCTATTACACTTTAGCGTTAATCTATATATATATGTTTTAATATACTCTGTACGAGCCTAGTGCTCTTTTAGAGAAATGAATTAATAAAATAAAAAATAAATAATAAAATACATATAAATATTATTCTAATAAATACATATTTCTAAACATATACATATATTTATTGAAGTCAAGAACCCAAAATTCGAGTTAATGCTGTCGTTCATATAGCAAACTATACTTTTTTCTAAACATTTTAGTACGATTTGAACTATGTTGTACGTATTCTGTATTCTAATTAAAAAACTCTATGAATACATAATATGTACAACAAAATATAACATATCATAATTCATAAGTTTAGTAATTAGTATTATATTATATTGAAGCTGCCAGAAGTACAAATAATAGTCAAGTTGACCGAAGTCTTTTTTTAAATATCAATCTTAGGATTTATAGCAAAAAAAAAAGTTTTTCAATAAATCAAAGAATAAATTTTTCCTACCCTTTTTTCATTTTTAAATTTAATAGCTACATAGGTAAATTTTTACTACAAATGTATGCCTATTTAAAGTTCTGAAAACATGCGAAAAATGATTCTGAATTGTTTAGTTTACTTTATACCTTTTTGTCTAGTTTATTTGTTGTATATTTCCTAAGTTTTTTATTGACAAAAATATATTTCTATACATGGTCATGAGCCATGACTCATAAGTTTCTTAAACCAAATAAATATTATTGCTTTTATTCCTTTAAGAGGAGTAAACTCTTTTCAACTCTCAACTATTGCCAGCTACTTCAGCCCTTCTAAAAGAGTATATGACAGAGTAGATAAATAATTTCCGGCAGATGGCTTTAATTAAAATTCTCTTGAATAGGTTATGTTAAATCATATTTTTTATTTGATAACCAATAAGCACTAACCCCTTCCATTTTAAAAAATATTCTTTATATTTATATCAGCAATAAACCTTAATTTTTTCATTTTATTAATATTTAAATACTATTAAATATAATTAACTTCTCAAATGACAGGTAGTTTTAAAATGTCAAATATATATATGATGATGAAAAATTAGCGTTCCATTTACAAACTATGCCTATCTAATCTTCGTGTAGGTACACTTTTTGATATATAAAATTCGTTCGTTTTGTCAAAGTAAAACTAAAAATAGTTTTTTTAATTATAAAAAAACATTATTCGATGTTGAAAGTGTGAAATAAACTTTTCAATTATTAGAATAAAGTCAAAACATACGACGTACAATTTTGATACGGCAGTACGTCAATACGTCTGTCTGCATATCCAATCCATTATCGGTAAATCGATACGCGCGTACAATATTTAATTTATCAAAAATATTTATTTGAATGTTTTAATTTAGTACCTACAAAAAATATTTTTAATTTCATTTTATAGGTATTTTGAATATAAGATATTTTTTAATAAAAATTATTGTAAAAAAATATTATTTTTTAAAACATAATATTAGAAATATAAGAAAAACCAATAATAATATTTTTATACATTTTGTCAATATTTGTAAATTTTAAAAATCCGAGATACAGTACATTGCGTTACGCGTATTTTCGCTGCTCTAATGTAAATTTATGAACCTATTTATTTCTCAATTTTTTGATAGAAATTATACGCTGCGCGCTTTTATTTAGGTTAGGACCTAAGGAACAAATAAATTTTTTTGAGAAAGATAATTTTTTTTAGTTTTGCAAACATATTGTACTGTAGGTATTTTTAATTATTTGAATATTTGTATGTTTTAAACTAAATTATTTAAAAAAAAATGTTATTTTAAAATATTTTATTTTTAAAATTTAATCGCAGCAGCATAAGAAAAAACAATTACAATATGTATTTTTATACACTTTTTCAATTTTTAAATTTTAAAATTTAAAACGTCGCGTATGCTTTCATGTAAATTTTTTTACATAACTAATTATTTCAAAATTTTTTGACAGAAACTGAATGCCGTACATGCTGATTTTGGCTGATCCATAAGAAACAAATCATTTTTCTTAAGAAATATTATTTTTTTTTTAAGTTTCTGTATATTTCAGAATTCGGTTTTTAATTTTACAAAAAACTTAACAAAAAGCAACCACAATTTACGATTTACAAAAAAATTTTTTTTTAGTACCTACTGTATTACAATAAGTTGCAAACAAAAACAAAATACAGTACTTTTCGGTTATAACGACCATTATGGGACTGAAAATATTCGTCGTAATAAACGAATGTCGTTTTAAAAGAATGCTGTGAATTTTGAAAAATTAGTATAAGACTTGAACATTGTAGATTGTGCTAATTCTAGAATGGGCACTTTGAACTCATTTGCTAGATTTTTATTTGATGTTTCAGCCTCACCTCTATGTTTATAGATGTATATATGATTTTTCTTGTAATGAAATTTTTTTTGTATTTTTGATGCGTTATTATGATTTTTTTTTATATTCAAAAATATATATAAAAATACTAAAATAATCACCAAGCAACATTATTAGATATAATAAGTTTAAATAAAAGAAATATAAATGTAATAAACAACTTACATTTTTAGGTCAAATTTAATTCATTGACAAAAAGTGTTACGTTTATTAAAATTAAAATTGCACCGAGTTCATTATAAATGAAAACTACTGTATAAACCAAAAGTATTGCTTTCGAAAAGAACTCATTTTTTTCGTTCACTTTTTAAGATAAAGAAAAAACAAAAACAAAAAAAAAATTTTAAAAAAATTTAAATCTCCTTGTTCAATGAATATTTGAACTAAACAAAAAAAAGAAAGATATACATAAGTCGGCGCCTATAATCTTTTGATTTAGATTTAGCTGCGAGTTAAAACCGAAAATGAATTACATTTACACAGAAAGTTGGCGCATAATATTAGAGTCATAAGCCTCAACTTTTAAAAGCGTGACCGTTAAATTCAAATTTACGTTAAATTAAAGACGAATTTTCACCTGAAAAAACGCAATATTCTAAAAAAAAATATCATTGTCCTATGAAACCAAAAAAAACCTTTATTTTGGTCGTTGTTTCATTAAAATTGGTCAAATAGTTTGTTCTAAAAAAGGATGTTTATATTTGTATGGGAAAAAATAAGCCGATTAAATATTATGATTTGTATATTAGCAAGGAATAAAAGAAAAAGAAATAATAGTGAATTCAGGTTATGTATTAAGATAAAATTACAATTATATTTAATAAAATTTTTTATGTAATTTGATTTGATAAATGCGGTCCGCGGCGGGTTATTTTTAAGAAAAAAAAAAAAAAAAAATTGTAATTCATAAAATGTTGTTGTAAAATTAAGATGTTGATATGAAAATAAATTGATAAAGTATAAATTGTACAAGATTAATTGATATTGATATAAAAATTAAAAATTGTTGATGTGAATGTTAAAATTATTAGATATATATAAAAGATAAAATTTAATAGAAAAATAATTACTTTTCGGATGATTAAAAAATTATAAATAAAAAAACCAATTGGTATAGTCATAAAAAAATTCTTGTGTTTTTTTTGTTTTTTAAATAAAATGTGGAAAAAGATGAAACTTAATTTTAATAGAAAAATCAAAATAACAAGTGCCACAACAAAAAAACAAAAAGTTCCGGGCACTGGTGAAAGAGGAAAAGAGATGAAATATGATTTCAGAAATTAGCAATTTTACATTAGTTTTATTAATTATTAATATTATTATTTTTGATTTTCTCGATATCATTAAAATTATTAATGTTGTGAATTTTGCTTGAAGAAGATTTACGAATTTTAATAATATTATCCTTAATCCATAAATATTGAAAATTACAATTAATTTTAATTTGTTTTGCTTCAAAATATAATTTTTTTTGAAATGGTGATAGATGGTTTCTGAAATGTATTTCTCTATTTCCCTCTTCACTTGGAAAAAATTCTGATGTGTATATATGCTGTCTCTTTTTCTTTAACATCAGTTCTTCTTTAATTGCCTGAGATCGAAGATGCACTATATATTGTTTATTGTTGTTTCCGGCGCCAATTTTTGAAGTGATCGTTTCAATTCGCTCGATGTCATTAATGTTGATATCTGGCTTAATTTTTTTTGAAATTTCATAGAAAAGATCTTTTAAATTACCTGGATTGGGAGGTAGACCAGCGACTACAATATTGTTCACATTTTTAATTTGCTGATCTTTGTCAAGTAATGACTCCAAATAGCAAACCTTATCTTCCAGTAGTTTGTGCCTTTTGGTGTTTTCAGCAATTTCTTTTTTTAATTTGGTGTTCTCTCTAATGATGGTATTTTGAGTTTGCTTCAATTCTTCAAATTGCTGGCAAATGAACTTTTGAGATAAATGAATATCCATAACCATGGAACCCATTTTTTTTAAATATTGAGCTATTCCATCCAAGGTACAGTCGACTGTGTTGAACGACTCAAGATCCAATACTTTTTCAGGAATTTTTGATTCTGCTGGACCGCCATAGTACAAGCTACCAGTTGCATCATTAGCTATGTTAGGTTGTGATTCACTTATAGTAGGATAAAAGCTGTTTTCATTGGAATTAACTTCCGATGCAGTTACAGCATTCATCTCCAACGCATCTTCTTCCTGGGAACTTTGGTCACCATCGACTACCACAAAAGACTAATTTGCTGAGGGACAATTTTTACAGCGCCATAATAATTTGGCACTGCTAATGTTCTCGAATAGAATTTCAGAAATGTTAACACATCTGATGTGAAAGACTCCGCCACAAGATCCACTGCAACGGACTGCTCGACTATTTACATAAATAGCTTTTTGGCATATTACACATTTAACCATTTTTCCTGGTAACTTGGAAATTGCGCGAAAAATTACAAAATTATTAAATTAGTCTTATGATATTTTTAATTAAAGTTGCGCTTTATTTATTTATATTCTTTTTTATTTAAATAAAGAAAAGATTAAATTATTTAAAAAAAAAGAATTAATTTAAAATATTTCGATGAAAAGTTTTTTTTTTTTAATTTAATCAGGAGCGCAAAATTATGCAACCAATCGATTTGACGTTTTCAAAAAAAAAAAAAGAAAAATTTGTAACTTTAAGAACTAAAATTCTTCACTTTGATAATATAAAAACATAGACCAAATAATTACATATGTAGACGATCAGTTTTATATAAAAAATTTTTAGGGTTTTTTTTTTATGTCAGTCCGTACATTTTTGGTTCATTAATTTAAAATTTATACAAGTAGGTAGGTACTTAAATAACAAAAAAAAATTTAGATTAAAATTAAAAAACAAATTTCACCATGAAGCGAATTTGAGCTCTACTTATTCATCTTCAAATTTTTAAAATGCAACAAAAAAAATTTATCAGTCATTTGTTTATGTTTACTTTATACTTTGAAGCATAATCTGCGTAATAAAAATGTAACGGTTGTGAAATGATTTTGTATTAATATGGAATATATGTATAATATGTATATATATATTATAGATAATAAGCAAGATAATAATCTTATATGAATAAGCGAGTGCGCATTTTTTTTTTTTTGTATATGGAAATATAAACAAAAAATATTTAAGTGAATAGTTTTTATTAATGACCTTAATATTTCGAATTAGATTTTCAACCATGTTATTGTTACATTATTATGAGTATATGTATGTATATGTATGCAGAAGTATTATAAAAGACCATAAACAAAGAACTAGGTATTTACAAACATACATATTATGTACAATGTGCAAAAATGTATTCAGACTTAAAGATACCTAATAACTATAAAACAATTTTCTTTAACAAACTAGATAGTTAGATAAAGATTTTATCAAGTAGGTAGTTTAAAATTTTTAAAATTTTCATTAACCAAAAATTGATGGCAGATCTTTTGCATTTAAAAGTGTTTTAATATAAAATATAAAAGTAAATTGCTTGATTAATTTTAGGAAAAAGAAGAACTATCTTTCATTTCAGCAATTTACTTTTATATTTTATATTAAAACACTTTTAAATGCAAAAGATTTGCCATCAATTTTTGGTTAAAAGCTTAAAAGTTTTCAAACATTAAAAGAACTGTTTCTTATACCAGCCCTTTATTATACCCTACACCTATAGAATAGGTAAAAGGGTATATTTACTTTGGTATGGTGTTTGTAACCACCTAAAGGAAGCGAGCTAGATGTGGAAAAGTATATATATTTGTGATCAGCGTGACCTCCTGAGTCGATATAGCCATGTCCGTCCGTCCGTCCGTTCGTAGGCACGATAACTCAAAAAATAATGGAGCTATCTTGATGAAATTTTAACTGGAGGTTACTAGTACTGAAAGTACGGCGAGGATTGCATATGGGCAAAATCGGCCCATTGGTTCGGATTCTGCACTTTTAACCGATCGAAGGGCTAACGATCATATATAAAAAATCACAATAAATCAACAACTAATAACGCTTTCTTCATCAAATTTGTGTTGTAGGTTACTTGTAATGAAACTATTTCGGGGATTGCGTAAGTTCGGGATTGGACCATGGGTTCGAAACCTATAACTTTTTGATCGAATTTAGGCCAAACGAGCATAATTCCGAAACCAATGAAGATAGAACCTCCAAATTTTATATCAGGGTGTCCCTTCCTATTTCCTTAATGTCTTTGAAATTTGAGCCCCATTGGAGTAGTGGGTCGGGGACCAGCCATACATTTCCGAAGACCTTAAAGCATATCTTTAAAATTAATAAAGATAACAACTTAAAAAAATGTAGAAGCTTCAAATTTGGCGCAAGGGTGTTCTTTACTATCCCTTGCGTGTCCCCCTAATTTGGGATCAATTGGAGTGGTGGTTCAGTATCCCTCTTAGACCCTCTTAAGTTTTAAAAGCTTATAATCGAAATTATTAAAAATAGTAACTTAAAATTAAGATAGAACGTTCAAATTGTGTACAAGCGTTAACTAGTGTTTAAAGTTAAGCGTGGGCTGCATAAGGGTGAAATTAGCCGAAGGGTTCGGATTCTCGACCTTTTAATCGGTTTCAGGGCTAACGAACATATATAAATAATAATAATAATAATAATAATATTTTAAATTCAAACAAAACACAACCCATTTTATTAACTCAAACACCTATTAAATTTCAAAACTATTTGCCTCTGTCGAATGTGGTTACATATTCACTAAATAAGCCCAATTTAATTGAGATTCCATCCATTAATACAAGTTCAAGTGCATTGTCTAGCACAATGTGCAATTCAGTCATTTCTGAAAATTCATTTTCAATTTCAAATTCAAATTCAAATTTAATTACAACAACACCAATTACGTCAACAAAAATATTCTAACTTCATTCAGGGACAAACCTTTAATGCTGGCACTCCGTGTACTCAGAGCTTAAACGTAAACTGTAACACGACTTCAATTAACGATAAGCCAATTGCATCGGTTTCATCCCAATCTATTGCAAGTTTTGTTAATCCTATGTTACCTCCTATAGTCAGATTAACGAAAAATGCTGTAGCTAATGACGATCATACGTATGTTTTATCACGTTTTAGAGGTCAAAAAATATACGAAAATGTAAGGCTATATTTAGCTTACTTACATAAGGAGGATGACGACCTTTGTGTAGATGGTAAAACCAAACTCAATATTAAAATTTTTATTGATCAAGAAGGTTTGCCTTCTAACCCTAAGGAATTAATGAAATTATACTTAAAATATCATGAAGGTTTCGGTGTTTCGTCCAAATCGGTTGAAAAAGATTTACAAGCTTATTGTAGTCACCTTAAAAGTAAGAGAATCGATTATTTGCAAAAAATTAGGAAAAGTAGTAATGATTTTTTTCGTCCCCTTAGCGGAAGAAAATAACATTAACACTAATCTTATTTTAGTAAATACAAGATCTAGCTTTAAGAAGTTAAAACCAGCAGATAATAAATGTAATCTTAGTGACAATCTCAAAATCTTCTACCACAACTGTAGTGGTATGAGAGGTAAACTAAAAAAATTATTTGTTGATGCTAAGTCTTGTGACTTCGTTGTGCTTGCTATTACCGAAACATGGCTAAACGATTCCTTCATAAATGAAGAAATACTGGACAATAATTGGTCGATTTATAGAAAGGATAGGGATTTTTTCTCTACAAACTGCACTCGGGAGGCGGGGTTTTACTTGCAGTAAATAATAACCTTTCTAGTATTCCACTAATCACTAGGACCTCCTACACTTTCGATCACCAATTTATTAGGAATTGTTTACTTTCCACCAAATTCTGACAATTCCTCATATTCTGAATTTTTCGATATTTATCACGATATTATATCTAAAATGAATGAGGATGATTCAATTTTTATTTTTGGCGATTTCAATCGTCCATCATTATCTTTTATAGAAGATGATTCAGATAATTTGTTATTACCAATTAACTTTCATGATGAAATTGATTTTGACATTATTTCGGAGTTCTATGGCAATGATTTACAACAAATTATAAATTTTCCAAATAAAAACAATAAGTGGCTAGATCTTGCATTTTCAAATGCATATGACAGAGTGGTGGTAAAACTCGCTGATGATGCAGTCAACCTGTTCACTAACACTCCTCATCATAACGCAGTCATCTTCGAAATTTCCACTTCTATGCCTCAATTCGCGAAATCTTACAATAATAATATTGTATATGACTTTTTTAACGCTGATTATCAAAGCATTAATAATGCTTTATCAATTTTAAATTGGGACGACCTGTTAATACAACAGGATATTAACTCTTCAATCTCTATCTTTTACTTAAAAATATTTGACATAATTAACTGCTTTGTGCCAAAAATTCGTAAAAAAGATAAAACAACAGAACCTTGGCTTAATAGAGAAATTAGGACATTGCGTAATCAACGCAACAAACTTTAAAAAAAAATTAAAGTTACGAAGGACCCTGATGTTATTTTACTGAACAGGTACAACGATCTTGTTTTAGAATTTAAACAGAAATCAAATCTAGCATACGATAATTATGTCAATGAAATTGGTAATAGATTAATTACAGATCCAAAAAAGTTTTTTGACTTCATTAATACAAAGCGAAAAACATATGGATATCCAAGTTCTATGTCTAAAGATAATGTTTTTTCTTCTTGCCCTAATGTAATCTGTAATTTCTTTGCAGATTGTTTTCAAAAAGTTTATAGGCCATTAGATTCGCGTATCAATTTCGCTTTTCCTATCTCACTTAATAGATCTAATTCAATTATTACAGATCTATATCTTTCTGAAAACGAAATATTTGAAGCAATTACCAACCTTGATACAAAAAAAGGTGTAGGACCCGACTTGATCCCACCTTCTTTTTTATATAATTGTGCCAATTATTTGACGCAACCGCTTCATTTTATTTTTAATCTATCGCTTTCGACAGGCATTTTTCCTTATGCGTGGAAATCTTCTTTTTTGACCCCCATTTATAAAAAGGGTGACAAAGCTTCCGTCGAAAACTACCGTGGTATAGCTATCTTATCCACTATTCCAAAATTGTTCGAAAAAATTGTAGTTAGTAACATTACACCCGTCATAAATACAAAATTAAACGAACAACAACATGGATTTAGAAAAGGTCGTTCTACTACAACTAATCTTACGGTTTACACATCGGAAATACTAAACGAAATGGAAAATGGTTATCAAGTTGATGCTGTCTACACGGATTTTAGCAAAGCTTTCGATCGTGTGGATCACAATATTTTGCTTAAAAAGCTTGAAACTTTAGGCATTTCAGGTTCTTTCCTCGCTTGGCTTTGCTCTTATCTTACTGAAAGAACTCAAAATATTAAATTTCAAGGTTATTTATCAAACACAATTAATGTCACCTCAGGAGTGCCGCAAGGTAGCCATTTAGGCCCACTTCTATTTAATATTTTTATTTCAGACCTTTCTAGAAAATTAGAGGGTATATCACATATTGCATTTGCTGACGATCTTAAAATTTACCACGTTATCAAAAACAGTTCTGATTTGGCATTACTTCAATCAAATTTACATTCTTTACAAGAATGGTGTTTCTACAATAAATTAGAACTTAACATAGCAAAATGCAAGGTCATAAGCTTCACACGTAAAAGATCTACAATGTTTTTCGACTATGCAATAGATAACATAGTTCTTGAAAGGGTGTCCAGTATAACCGATCTTGGCATTCTTCTGGACTATAAGCTTAACTTCCATCTTCACTATGATCATATGATTTCCAAAGCAAGCAAAATGTTAGGTTTTATTAAGAGAAGAGCTAAAGAATTTAATAACCCAGCAGTAACAAAAGCTCTCTATTGCTCGTTATTTCGATCTATTCTAGAATACGGTAACATCGTATGGGATCCAGCGTTTCAATTACATTCCAATAGAATACAATCCGTTCAGAAACAATTCCTTTTGTTTGCCTTGAGAAACCAATATAATCCTACAGACTATTCTACTCTTCCAAGCTATGCTGTTAGACTTAATTCATTGAATATGTTAACCTTATCTTCACTTAGGCAAATGCTTTCATCTTGCTTTACCTTTGACGTCATAAAAAAAAGTATTGACGTTCAATTCTTAGTAAATAAGATTAGACTAAACAATGTAGTCAGAAATACAAGAAACACTAAATTTTTATTAGAAAATACACACAGAACAGAATAAGGAAGAAATGAGCCAATAAACAGATGTTGCACTATATTCAACAAACACAGTCATCTTTTTTCATCAGACATATCAAGAAACTCTTTTAAACATAAATTAAAACAGAAATTCCTAAATGACCTAAATACTTAAATTACCTAATTCCTTTGTAAACATTTAAAATTATTTCAAGTTCAAGTTCATATACATATCACATACATTCCATTTATTTATATCTCATACTGTGTTTTTGTCCTGTAAGCATTTTTGTTTTTTTTTGTTTTAAAATTTAGTATATAGTACAACTTTTTAATTTTTCATTGTAAATTTTTAACTTAGTAATCAAATTTGTATTTTTTTTTTTTGTTTGTGCATTTTGTTAGCTTTAATTTTTTTTTGTTTTTTTCAATAGCTGTAAGATATTTTTTGTAAAAACCTTGTTTTGGTTTAATAAATAAAATAAAAAAAAAAAAAAAATAAAATAAAAAAATAATCACGATAACTCAACAACTAATGACGCTATCTTCATGAAATTTGTGCTGTAGGTTATTGGTAATAAAACTAAAGTGGCGATTGCATACGGTGAGGATTGGATAATGGGTTCGGAGCTTAGAACTTTTTGATCGAATTCAGGCCAAACTAGCATAATTCCGAAACTAATGAAGATATAACCTCCAAATTTGGTTTCAGGGTGTCGCTTTCGATTTCCTTAGTGTCCTTGAAATTTGAGCCTAATTGGAGTAGTGGGTGTGGACCAGCCACTCAGTTCCAAGGACCTTAGAGCATATTTGCGAAATAAATAAAGATAATAATTTGAAACAAATGTAGAAGCTTCAAATTTGGCACTTGGGTGTTCTTTACTATTTCCTGCGTGTCCCTCTAATTTTGTACCTTTCTTAGACCCCCCAATGTGTAAAAGTTTATCATCGAAATTAATAAAACTAGTAACTTAAAATTAAGATAGAACGTTCCAATTGTGTACAAGGGTTAACTAGTATTGAAAGTATGACGGGGATTGCATATGGGCGAAATCGTACCACAATTTCGGGTTCTGGAACCCTTGAAAAGTTCAAGGGCTAACAAACATATATCTTAAAAACACCATAACTCAAAAAATAATGCCGCTATTTTGATGAAATTTAAACTCTAGGTTACTAGTAATGAAAGTACCATTGGAATTATTTCTGGTCGAGTTTGGTCAATGAGTTCGAATTCTAGAAGCTTTTGATCGATTTGAGGCCGAACGAGTAAAATTTCGAAGCCAAAGAATATATTTCCTATGTGTCCCCGAAAGGTACTTGCTGCATTTATGTAAAATTTATTTTTATATTTAAATGAATTATATGAAAAGGTGTAAATTTGTAATTGTATTTTAGAAATACATTTATTGCATATTTTGCGTATAAGCTTTTCTATTAGGTATATTAACTAGGCATTTAAAATAATTGCAATTTTGAAAAATTTGGGTTATTAAATATATTATGCTTTGATTAGCTTTTTATCACAAAATTTAATAACTAGAATTTTTTCATTTTGTAATTGAATTGGAATAAATATATTTTCATTTATAACAAGCTTTTTTGTTTTTTAATATTTTTAAATAAATAAATTAGTAAGAATTTGTAATATTTTTGAACAGATAAAGTAATTAGAAAATGTTTTTAGTATTATAAAGTTAATTTGGTTAGCTATGTCTTACAATCAAATTAATAACAGCTTTTATGGCGTTTAAATGACTTATGGATATGTCATTAAATTTAAACCAAATAGGTGTAGGGTATTTCTAAGTCGGTTGCACCGACTGACTGTTTCTTTACTTGTTTTTATATTAACACAGTAACTAATTCCCAAGATCTACCTTAAATTTTTTATTTTCTACATTTTAGGGGGCTAGTACTACTTTAATAAAAGTATATATTGAAAAAAATATTTGTTTTTATTTAATTTTATTTTTATATACCGAATTAAGTTAGAAAAAAATATATTTGTTTGGCTTCTATGATGCTGGGTGCATCGAACTCAAGTTATTGTACAACCAAAGCCACTTTGCTAACCTCTACACCTACTTTTATTTTTTTTGCAAATAGAAAAAATTATTAAAGGGAATTATGAGGGAAAGATACAGGATGAGAGAGAGATGAGGGAACTTTGAGGGCACCTTAAGAGAACTCTGAAATTACTTTGATTGCATTGCTTGGTTTATTTGCTATTCAAAACAAAGCAAATCAAGCAATGCATTGATTTCAGATTTTTACTGAAAATAAGTAAGACTACTACACAATGTACCTGTGAGGCATAGTCTTCTTAATTTTTATTTACAAACTGTTTTACTATTTATATAAAATTTTTAGAAAATGTGAGTTTTAAAAATGTAAATGAACAAATTCATAAAAAAATTTTATTTATTTTTGTTTTTGTTTTTTTTTTTTTATTAAAAATAAATAAAATATTTTTGGCCTGCTTATGGTAATTGATGATATTTTATTTTCTAAAATAAAATACATTCAACAAAACATTAATATTTTATTTTTTTATAATTGAACACATCCAACAAAACACATTTAATTGAATGCGTTTGTTACACCTCATTCTAGACAAATATATTAATAAATGATTCGTTGATGCATCTTAATAACTAGCATATTATTATACAAAAATATACAAATAAACGTAATTAGGTATATATTTTATATTTTCTCTATAATTACATTTTTAGTAGTTTTTTTTTTCAAGTATATGGTTTCATACGCTTTTTCCATTTATTATAAAGGTTATCTAATTATCTTTAATTAAAATAATGAAATAAAAATATAATCCTTATCTGCACAAATTTTAAACTAACTATAAAATCCCTCCTGATTGAACAACTAACGTATAAATATTCTGGAAAAAGCGGGAATCCTGATTTAGAATCCAACTCTAAAATCTCTTCTAATATTGTATATACAAACATACATACAAATATTCTGGAAAAAGCGGCAATCCTGATTTAGAATTCAACTCTAAAATCCCTCCGGATTCAGATTCTTGTATATGTATATGTTTATAAATATTCTGGAAAAAGCGCATAATTCTGATGTTGTAGCCAACTCTAAGGTCCTTTCTAATTATATATTTACCTACATATTTAAATAAAAAAAAATTTAAAACTTTGAGGTTGTCACCTCCAAAAATCCCTCCTTATAAATTACCAAAACCCAACTCAATATTGTATCCAACTCTAAAGTGCATCCTACTTACAATGTTAAATACATATTTAAACTGAAAAACAAAAAGGCAAAATAAATATATGAGGCATAAAGTATGAAAAATGTTTTAATAAAATTGTTGTGTCAGTTTTTCATTTATGTTCTCTGGTGGGGCTATTTGTCAACATATACCATACTTATAATATACCGCTGGAAAGAGTGTCAAAAGACCTTTCTAACAGTATAATAAAAAATACAGGGTGTTTTGGAAAATTTCATACTTATAGTGGTTTTTTAGAAAGTTCAAAATTTCTTTTTTTTTTGTTATAAATTTTCATTTGAAATTGCAATATCTCAAAAACGGTAACACTGATTCAGATGAAACAAGATGTTTATGAAAGACAATATCATGCCCTACAATATTGCAAGATATTGGTTCCAGTTTGTTGTCTTAAAGGAAAAATATAACATTTTAATTAAAATGCTACAAAATCTTAGGAAAATTTTGTAATGCATTTATCGACCACTGTATGGCGTCATCGCCACTAATAGTTTATATATTCGGAAACTTTGAGATATTTAGTACCTTTATGTGATGACGTCATCTTGATAGCTCACAACCCCTTTCCGGAAGTATATCTTAACTTAATTTCACAACCAAAACCTGTTAAAATCTCAAAACCAAATATTAGACCAGCCATACCAAACCATAATAATAATAGAATAAATCCCCAATCAAACGTGTTTGTAAACCGATAAAACATGTTTACTAATGGGCGAAATCCCCAAACAAACTTTATTTATAACAAACCAGTTAATCAAAAGAATATTCGCAGTAATAATTTCAATAATAATTTTAATAAACCAAAATATAATTCAAATATTAATCAATCTTGACCTTTTAATCTAATGAGTGGACCTTCAAACTCACAATACCGACCAACTGACAATTACAATAGATTTAGAAGCCAAAATATGGTACCACAAGGGCTACCAACCAATCCTTTCCAAACTAACAAACCATTTCGACGGACTCTTGGGCTTAGATATACTTACAGAATTAGAAGCAAAGATTTACTTAACTAATAAGAAAATAATTACCAAAAATTCCGAATTACCATTACAATTTAAACCAAATTCCATATCAGAAAAATACATTGTTCCTTTAAAATCTAAAATAATAGCCAAAATACCAGTAGATAATCGAGAGGGTGAAATTTATGTTAATAATAAAGAAATATCCCCCCAACTAGTTTATATCTGAAGGAATTTACCAAGCTAAAGACTGGTATAGCCTGGTACAAGTTATAAACCAATCTAATGTAGAAAAATTAATGTATTCGTATTTAGAACAACCAATTTAAACTGAATCCATAACAAATTATGCTGAAATAAATAATTATCAAATAATGAAATTTTGGACAAACTTGGAAAGTGTATGTATTTTAAGGACACTCGACCTTGCCAGTGGTTTTCATTAAATTGAGATGGACCCTAAGATGTTGCTAAAACCGCATTCTCTGTTGATGGAGGGCACTATGAATATATCCGAATGCCTTTTGGACTCCATCAATTTTGCAGAGGGTTATGGATAAAATCTTACGGGATTTAGTAGAGAAAATATGTCTTGTTTATTTAGATGATATCATCTTATCCACATAATTACAAGAACATATAAAAAATTTACGAAAAGAATTTGACCAACTTTATAGAGAAAATTTCAAAATTCAACTTGACAAATGCGATTTAATGAGAAAAGAAATAACATTTTTAGGACATACAGCAACTAGTGAAGGAGTAAAACCTAACCCAGACAATTCAGGCAATTAAACGTTTTCCAATGCCGAAAAATTATAAAGAAATAAAATCATTTCTTGGTATACTATGTTATTATAGAAAGTTCATAAAGGACTTTGCTTGACTAAGAAAACCTTTGACCGAATGCCTGAAAAAAATGTAGAGTTAACTAAAACTTATATAAAAACCTTTGAAATGTGTAAAGATCTTCTTATAAATGACCCGATACTACAATATCCTGACTTTGCAAGAACAAAACAATATACCCATAGCTACAAGACCAATTAAATTAATTCAACATTCAGTTAATTTTAGAAAAATCCATTAGAACACCATTATTTTCGGTACGAACATTATTTAAAAACAAAATTAGACGAACAATAAGGTTACCAGATTATTCAGAAGAAAATATAACCAGTATTTTAAAAACTAGAATTCCTTTTTATAAATTAATAGCTGTTTTTACAACGGACAAAATTTTTAAATAATACAAGACTCTTACTCCAAACATTTCGCAGACCAACCAATAAGTAATACGATGTTCATAACTACAAGAAGATATTCTAGAAGACGACGAACAAGACAGACAAATTTCTCCACATATTTCGCAGACCAACAAACAGTTAAACTAATACGATGTACAGAACTACTAGAAGATATTCTAGTAAACGACGAACAAAACAGACAATTTACCAGAACCTGCTTAAAATTGGACGAATATGAAAAAACAAATAAGAGAAATAGAAGAATCCATTGAAAATTTCAAAAATTATGACGAACTGCAGACTCACCAAAAATTACGAAACTTAAAATAACTGAACTAAGACACAGGCTTAAAACCAAATATTACAAAGAAAGCAACCGACTTAGAAATACCCTACACCTATTTGGTTTAAATTTAATGAGTCCATAAGTCATTTTAAAACAGTAAAAGCTTTAATTAGTTTGATCGTAATATCTAGCTAACCAAATTAACTTTAAAATAAAAAAACATCTTCTAATTATTTTATCTATTCAAAAATATTAAGAATTCTTACTAATATTTATCTATCTAAAAATATTAAAAAACAAAAAATGTTGAATACATTTATTTTAATATAGTTACAAAATTGAAAAAATTTCATTGGCTTGTTATCAACTAATTTAATAATTCAAATTTTTAAAAATTGAAAAAATAAATTAAACCTTATAAATGCAAGAAATTCAATAAACATATTTCTAAAATACTATAACAATTTTACAATTTTTCATATAATTCATTTAAATATAAAAATGCAACTTAAGTATCGAATACAATTTCTTAATAATATATATGGTAAAAATTCAATAAAATATATGATATAATACAAATTAAAAAAAAAAAAGGTTTTCAAAGGTTCCAGAACAGAAATCTTTATTATTTTCGAAGATATGCTTTAAGGTCTTTGGAACTGTGTGGATGGTCCCCGAGCCAGTACTCCAATTGGTTTCAAATTTAGAGGATACTGAGGGAATAGGAAGAGACACCCTGATCCCAAATTTGGAGGTTCTATCATCTTTGGTTTCTGTATTATGTTCGTTTGGCCTAAATTCGAACAAAAAGATCTAGGATCCGAACACATGACCGATCCCGACCGTACGCAATCCAAGACGTAGTCTCATTACTAGTAACTTACAGCCCAAATTTCATTAAGGTAGCGCAATTAGTTGTTGAGTTATCCTGATTTTTTTTATATGTTTGTTAGCCATTAGAACGATTAAAAAGTCCAGAATATGAACCCATAAGCCGATTTCGCCCATATACAATCCCCCGTACTTTAAGTCTTAGTAACCTACAGTTAAAATTTCATCGATATAGCTCCATCAGTTTTTGAGTTATAAGTACCTACTGTGGACTATAACAAACCCAATATTTTAATTTAATTCAGATAAATTATAACATTGACCTTTTGAATAACCACTTAATTAATTTGGGTGAAGCTATAATATTAGCAAAACTAAATATCATATCAAAACAAATTGTAAATCATCAAGAATTAATTATAATTTATGAAAACTTCAGAAATCAATCAATTGATATTATATCCGACGAACATTTATATGAATTATTAGTTTTACAAGCATATTTGCTAATCTTAACTTTATTATAAATATTTACCAGTAATTGAGTCTTATATTAGCAAAATCAACGCAAATGACGATATTATCCTATGTGGTGAATTTAATTTATCTAATATCAGTTGGATTACTCATGATGAAGAGCCTTACTAGAAGTATGTATATGCCGTTTCAGCGGCAGGAGGAGCTTTTTTCGGCAGTTCTCCTAAAGTTATGCAATAAAATTGTGATAAATAAAAAGTTTTGTGCTTTTGAGTATTTTAAATTGGATTCGATCCTTAGCCTTCGTGTTGAACGGTCGTGTTACTAGCAAAAAAATTCTAAAAAAATTAACTCGAAATAAAAAAGACAAATTATATATGCGTATATATATCATTTTAAACATCAAAAAAATTGTGATTGAATAATTAGCCTTAAATTAAGAGAAAATATTTATTTTTTTATATAAATCTTTTAACAGAAAAAAAAAAGGTGCGAAAGTGATTGGGTTCCTTTAAATAAAGGACTGCAATCATGCGGGCCAAAAACATTGAAAAAAATAAAAATAGACTAAAAACTCTATTAATAAAAAATTGTGCGATTTAGTTGATAAAGGTGAAATAATAGACTCAAAAAACGCTCGTGAAATAAGTGAGTTAAAAAATTTAGTAGAAAAAATAATCAAAATAAATGAAAAAATTTTAAAAGAAAATGAAGAACTCAAAAGTGAACTAAAAAAATATCAGCCGTCATCCAGTGAAAAATTAAAAAATAAAAACTTTTATGCAAGTCTAGATAATATATACCTAATTGAAGATATTTCTGATGATGAATCAGCAATTATTACTGAAGTATGCAATGCAAATATAAGTACAGAAGGAAATTTGATAGGGGAGTTCGCTCTGAGATCTTAGTCGGTATAGACGTGTTTAAAAAAAAAAAAATTCTGTGAAATTGACAATTAAAATAAATAATCATAAAAAAATATTTAATAAATATATTAAATAAATTTTTATTAGTGATTAAAAATAAATATATAATATCCATATATATTTAAAAAAAAAAAAAAACTAAAAAAGGTGTTGTTTTTTCAATATGGATTGCTTAACGCAATCCGTAACAACTAGTGAAAAAAATGATTTAAAAGAACATATTAATCAAAAATTTAAGCAATTAGAAAATTTAAATACAAATAAAACAATTAATAAAGCTAAAATGGCTGAAGACAAAAAATTCAGAATTCTAAAAAGTGAAAATGCAATGCTAAAAATTAAACTTAAAAACTTAGAAAAATTAGTAAAAACATTAACAAAAACACATGGTGAAAAAAAACCCGCATGTGAATTACAAGAAAACAACAATCGTTTCTCCGCATTAATGGAATACGAAGATGTCTCTCAAAACGACGAAGTTGAGAACGAAGATATTATCGTACAAAAATCGAGTACGGATAAAGAAGAATTTGAAAAACATATGAAAGCATTATCAAAAAAAAATTGTGACAATAAACGTGCTATAAACAATTTAAATCTTAATAATAAAAATAATAACAACAACAATATTAATATTGAAAATAATAATAACACAAACAAAAATAATAGCAACAACAACAATGTGACAAAACAAAATAGTATCAATAATAATAACAATAACAAAAAAAATAATTCTGAAAATAATAATATTGTAAATAAAAATAAAAAAATGCCACCTATAAGTGTATTTAACAAAGAATTTGATTTACTTAAAAAAACAATTAAAATGAAAACAGACAATTTCTTGATAAAAAAAATTTCTGAGACACAAATAATAATATATACAAGTGATATTACAAATTACAAAAATATTCTCGAAATATTAAAAAAGACTGAAACTAATTTTTACACATATACTCCGAAAGAAGAAAAAAAATAAGCTTACTTCTTAAGGGTTTGGATACTTCGTATACAGAAGAGGAAGTATTAAACATATTAAAAAATTTTAACAGCAGCGACATCAAATTTGAATCTGTCAGCAGACTAAAGACAAGAAAATCTCAAGAAGAGAATAGAATTCTTTCATATTTTATTATACAAGCGTCTGCTGACAGTAATATCAACGACATAAAAAATATAAAGGCTATTGATAACACAATAGTACATTGGGAGAGCCTGATAAAACACAAATCTCTCCAATGCACAAGATGTCAAAGATTTTCGCACTCAGCCGCCAACTGCAACATGGATTACCGTTGCGTTAAATGCGGTGAGAGTCATGGACCAGGCGTATGTAAAATAAATAAGGAGGATGAAAGGAGTACGTTGTTTTGTGTACTCTGCAACCAACACGGCCACCCAGCGTCATATACAAGCTGCCCGGTGCACATAAAAAGGGAACAGAAAAAAGAAGAAGAAAAAAGAAAATTAAAAGAAAAAATTACTAACAGGTACAATATGGTAAACAATTATACTAACAAAAATACTTCATATGCAAATGCATTAAAAAACAATAACAATAGTAATAGCAATAATAATACTAATAATACTAACAACAACAATAACTCAAGTAGTAATGCTAGTAGTAATAATAATAATAATAATGACACCCTAGAAATTTTAAATAAAAATGTAATGTTCCTTATTGAAAAAATGAACACTGTAGAAAAAGATATAAAATATATCTTTGATAAGTTTAACTTGCCCAAGAATAATTAAATATGCCAATAACAACAAACAACGTTAATTTAGAAATAATTTCAATTAATGTTAATTCACTTACCTCATATAATAAAAGGTTTTCTCTTATGCATTTCGTTGAAGAAACAAAGGCAGATATTTTCTGTCTTTGCGAAACTAAATTACAAAATAAACACTACCTACAATTGGATGGTTACAATATAGAAAGAAAGGACCGTTCCAATCAAGAAGGTAGCGGTACAGCAATTTGTATTAAAAAAAATATACAATACAATGTTTTAAAAAAAAAGGTTTTTGACACATTTCAATGCATTGAAATAAGTGTCTTAAAATTAGATTTAAAGTATTCGAAAAAATTATTTGTAGTTTCAATTTATGCTTCCCACAGAAACCAAAACAAATTTGTAGAAGAATTTCAAAAAATATTTGATGTTCTAGAGTTGGCTAATATTAATCATTATTATGTTATTGCCGGTGATTTCAACGCAAAACATACTTCTTGGCACAACCATAATAATAACAACCGAGGGATTGCACTATATAATTGGTTGGGTGATAACAAAATACAATATAAATGTAATTTGTTAACACCAGATTTACCAACGTATCCTAGATGCAACTCTTACTTAGATCTTGCTTTAATAGATATAAGATTAGATTCTGCACATAATAGATTATTGACTCTGCCGTATGATAGTGATCACAAAGCCATATATGCCAATTTAGCGGTAACTAGAGATAATATGTTAACCGAAAATCAACCGAGATCCAGAAAACAATATTTATTTCACAAAACCAATTGGAATAAATTTAGAAGAAAGCTGGATTACAATTTTGACAAGGAATACGAAAACACAATAGACCACATAACTGACACAAATAACATTTCTTTAGACAAAATAAACCTTCACATAAACAAATTAAACAAGATTTTAACACGGACCATGGACGAGACCATACCAATAGCCATGCAACTAAACAAATTGAAAAAGTATATTTCTAATAAACTAAGAAACCTACTAAAATACAAAAGTAAATTACTAAACGATATACATAAAATACACAGAAGAAATCTAATTTTGTTACCCCAAGAACATAATTTACTCTACTAATTTACTCTAAAAAAAAGTCTACTGAACAACATAAACAGCCTTATCAAACAAGAAATAAATAACGAAAAAAACAAGTACTGGTACAATAGAATAAAAAAAATTTCACCTAAAGACAACAGAAACATGTTTCCTGAAATTAGGAAACTGTTTCAAAATGGACATGAGAACAAGACAAAACAACTACATATTGATAATACGGACATAAATATCTTAATAAATAACAATATCGACTATACTAAACTAGAAAAAACATCTACAGATAAATATATAGTAGAAAAACATGACGACATTTGTAAAATATTTGGTACACACCTGGAAAGAAGCCACAATGTTACATTACCTACTAACAACAATTTTCACACTGAAGTACATGACAAAATACAATCATTTAAACGATCAAGCCATGAACTGAAACGAAATAATACTACATTATTTACATTTGACATGACAAATACAGCCTCTAATACACTAAACAGAAACAACTACCTTACTAACTTCGACGAACTATACTTAAAAATAAGGAGTTTGAAAAATAAAACTTCATCTGGCATAGATGGCATTCCCAATGTGGTTCTTAAAAACTTATCGGTTAAAGTCATACAAAAATATGTTATTTTATTTAACAATGCATTAAATTACTGCTACTTCCCTACACCATGGAAGACAGCAAAGGTCATTATGCTAAAAAAACCGGGAAAAGACCCTACAAATCCAAATAACTATAGACCAATAAGCTTACTGCCAAATATCAGTAAAGTTTATGAATCTATAGTTAATGATAAAATAGTAAACTTCGTAAACGAAAACCAGCTGCTAACTGAAAACCAATTTGGTTTCAGATACAAACATAGCTCTATACATGCTATTAATAAATTAACATCCGACATATGCTGGCACATAAACAAAGTACAAGCGGTAGGCGCGTGTCTTATCGACTTGGAAAAAGCATTTAATAGTGTTTGGATAGATGGCTTACTTTACAAGCTATTAAACTATAATTTTCCAAACTCTTTAATTAGATTAATAATGGATATGATATCCAACAACGAATTCATGATAGCCAATAACTCAAATATTGAATACAAGTTTGTAATAAGCAATGGTCTTCAACAGGGCACAGTAAATTCTCCTATTCTGTTTTCAATTTATTTAACAGAATTGTTAAATTTACTTGGAGGCATGAATGGAAGCAATTACTCGATAGCGTTTGCTGATGACCTAATAATTTCACGATCACGAGAAACGTTCAGAAACAATTCAACCTTGTAGCAGATTATTGCAAGGTTTGGTTACTCAAAATGAACGTAGATAAATGTGAAGCAATACTATTTCGCAATACGGTAGACAAAACAAACAGCGATATCAGAAAATATTGGAAAAATTTTCATATAAAAGCTTCGAACTCCACTAAAATTGACAGAAAAAAATCAGTCAAATACCTAGGTGTTGTTTTGAACCAACATTTAAATTACATTGATAATGTTAAAAAAAATATAGAAAAGGGGACTAAAGCCTTTATGGCATCCAAAAAACTTTTCTATAATAAAATTATCGATGAAAGAATAAAAATTTTAGCATACCAAACTCTTGTTAGACCTGTAATGTCATATGCTGCACCAATTTGGTTCAACATAAGTGCAAGTCTAATGGAGAGAATAAGAAAATTTGAACGAAAATGCATAAGAGCTTGCGTAAACCTACACAGAAAACCTGAAACGGATTACAAGCATTTTTACTCCAATAAATGCTTGTACCGTAAAGCAAACATAATCAGATTCGACAACTTTGTAATAAAAATTGTTCGAAATCACTTTGAAAGATCTCTGAATACAAATGAAAATGGTTTAATATCCAAAATATATTACCATAATGAAGAGTACATAAAAAATAGTTTAAAAACGGGTTATATTGCTCCCGAACATTTTATCTACCTTGACTCTAAAGGGTATATTCAAAACCACGAGCATGTCCCCCTATTATATCACTATAATAGACGGGCCACATGCAAGTGCATAGAATATAATCCTAATAATATTGAGAGTAGTTTGCTCAAATATGATACGTTTATCCCTGAAAAGGATAAACGAATACATAAGAATTATTGGTGCCTAGATTCCCCCTGAAATATTATCAAAGATAGTTTTTTAAAAATTAATAATAGGATTAGGTCTAAACTAAGATAGTTAGGTATTAGATTAAGTAGGTTTTAAGTTTTAATTTAAGTAGTTCGTAAGTTTAAGTTCATAAGTTTTTATATAAAATAAAATGTATATCAAATTTTGGTTTTTGAAACAATTTTCCAAAAATAACTAGTTGTAAAAAAAATTTCATGTAAGAAATCCTTAACAAATAAGAATATTCGTAATGTTAATTCATAAAAAAACTAAAAAGATTAAACTATAGTGTTTAAGGTTTTAGTCGTAAAATAAAATTAGAATAAATATTAGTTTTGTAAGCTTTTTTACTAATTGTAAATTAAAAGAAATGAATAAAATAAAAAAAAGTTAAAACAAAAAAAAAAGGAAATTTGATAGAGGACAAATATAACCGCATAAAATCAAAAAAACAAAAAAAAAAACAAATGAAAAACTTACTAGAAACAATACACTAAAAACCAACAAAATGCCGCCTATCAATTTTTTTGACACAAAGGTAAACAATTACTTTAAAAGCCTAATGAGAACAAAATTAGGAGTTGACAATTTTCTAATTAAAGAATTGAATGATAATCATCATTCAATCTTATACACAAAGGATATTGAAGATGATAAAAAATCTCGCGATTTTTTAAGTGAATCTAGCATTAAGCACTACTCATACACTTCAAAAGAAGAAAAAAAAGTATCATTAGTTCTAAAGGGTCTTAATAATGCGTACTCACCAGATGAAGTGCTCCAATTATTGAAAGCGCATAAATCAACTGTAACCAAGTTTGAAAAGGTTATCAGACTGAATACAAAGCATTCAATTAAAATGAATATCGTTTTGCCACATTTCATCGTTCAAGCTGCACCCGGAAGCTCAATTAACGAAATAAGAAATATTTCCGCACTGGATTATCAAATTATATACTGGGAAAAAAATCCACAAACCAAACATTCTGCAATGTACCAGCTGGCAGCGATTTGGTCACTCGTCAGCAAACTGCAAAATGGAGTTTCGCTGTGTTAAATGCGACGAAACCACCAACCTGAAAATTGCACCATAAAACCTGAAGACCCCAGGGAAAAATTGGTCTGCACTTTATGCAAGAAGCATGGACACCCAGCTTCTTTTAGTAAATGCCCAGAGCATAAAAAAAATAGAAAAAATGGAACAACTGAAGGAAGCACTTAAACAAAAAATCTTAAGTAAGTACATTTCTAATAATAATTTTGTAACTAAAAACATTTCTTTTTCTGAAATGGTAAAAAATAATTCAAATACTAATAACAAAACACTAAATAACACTAATTTAATAAATAACACAAATGCTTCAGATTTAAATAATAATATTTTATTAGAAATAAAAAATTTAATAACAAATTTAGAAAAAAAAATTACATTTAGAAATTACAGAAAAAATAGAAATAAAATTAATTTTATTTACGAATCACTTAATTCACTTAACAATAACAATAACAATTGTTGACTAACCACATTAATTTAAAAATTATTTCTGTCAATGTCAATTCATTAATATCATACAGTAAAAAATTCTCTTTTATGCACTTTCTGGAAAACAACAAACCTGACATTATATGTATGAGCGAGACAAACCTAAAACCAAGTAACCACATGGTGGTTGACAATTATAAAATAATTAGAAAATATAGAAATTTTGGTTTAGAAGGCGGTGTTGCCATAGGCATTAAAATTGTTTTCAATTTGAAATTGTAAATAATAGCATTTTCGATAATTTTTTATGTATCGAAACATGCATCATATCAATACAATTAAAGAAAAGAAAAAAATTATTCATAATTTCTATTTATGCATCGAATAGAAATTCACATTATTTTATACAGAATTAGAAAAAATATTCGAAATTTTGAATTTAGCGAATATTAATAACTTTTACATATTAACTGGCGACTTCAACATACAACATGGCTTAATGCCATTAACAATACCAGAGCAGTACAACTTAGCAAATGGTTGCAAGACAACAAAATTATATACAAATGTAATTTGCTCTTAACTGATGCACCAACACTTCCGCGTGCAAACTCTTATATTGATCTAGTTTTTTCCGATGCCAGAATAAATATTTGTTTTTCTGAAAATGATAACAAACTCTCCACTCTTTCATATGATAGCGACCATAATGCTATCTGCATACCTATTACAATAACAAATGAAGAGCTCTTATCACTGGGGTTGCCAGTTTATAAGAATAAATATTTATTCTCAAAAGTAAATGGGGCTAAAATTCAGATTAAATTAAATCAAAATTATTCTTCTCATTATTTAAACAGTAGTAACAAAATTTTGGATAATTGTAATATTTCCAACCAAAATATAGATTTTAATCTCTTACAACTAAATGAAATCATTATTAAAACTATGGATAACGTTATCGCCAAGCCTAAAAAAACATAATTTAACAAAATTCTACTCTGTAAAATTAAAAATTCTTTTAAATAAAAACGAGGAAGAGTGTAGTAGAGTGTCAACTCTGGGATATCCGTGTATGACCGTTATATAAACATTATATTATTATTATAAACATTAATTACTTTTGGAAAAATTTCAAACATACCAGCTTTATTAGGTGTAGTGTAATTCTCATATAAAAGAAGGAGTTGTATGGCAGCTACTCGAACCCTCTGCAGTAGAACCCATGGACCAAAATGGCTGAATTTAAATAGCGATAACGGCTATTGCAAAAAAACGAATTTGCGAAAATGTCAAGATTCTAGCTCCTTTAGTTTTTGAGTTATCGTGCGGACGGACGGACACACATAGCTAAATCGATTTTTTTTTCGATTCTGATTCAATCCATACACTTGAGTCTATATCTACCCCCCCTCCTTCTCTGCGTCCCAAACGTAATGGCAAATTTATTATACCCTTTGACTATATAGTCACACGGGTATAAACATAGCCTAATGAAAGACATACATAAAATTAATAAACAAAGATTAAATATTGCAATTCAAACCAAACAACTTCTAAATAACGTAAATAACTTAATCAAACAACAAATAAAAATATAAATTAATAAATATTGGCAATTTTCCTCCAAAAAATTTCTCCAAAAAATAGCTCAAATATGTTTTCCGAGATTAATAAAATATTCCTATATTATTATATTAATAAATATAATTAAATTATATACGGTTTCTTACTGAGTATTTTATAATTTATTTTTATAAAAATATATATTATGATAAAATTATAATTTTGTTATTTCATTAATTATATGACTAATAGTGAAATACTTAGAATATAACCCCAATGCACTCAAGAAAACCTGTTAATAAGTGCAAATAATAATGTTGGAGCTTCAATGTTAACGTTTAGTTTTGGAAAAACTTACACTGGTGAAAAAGTTACTGTTTTATAAGAACATAAAAGTTTTAATTTTCAGGACCTAGTAGCCCTTCAATATAATGATGCAGCTGTAAATTTTGTATATTTGTAAAAAAAAATTTGACTTTGATGAAATTTTAACAGGTGTTAAAGTTACAGACGGTTGAAAATAGCAAAATTTCAATTTTCGAGCCGTTTTAGCTCCTAAACAGGGAGCGTGACAAAAAGATTTTGTTAACTGACTCCTACTAATTTCGGAAGACCTAATTTCTCCCAAAATTTCAAGACCCTAGGTTGAACTGTTTAGAAGATATATGGGGTCAAAAATTTTGCAAAAGTTGAGTTTAGCTTAATGGTAAATTTTAGTACCGTATGGTAACTCTATACATTCCATCTTTATATTTTTGTTAAGCCTATAAAACCAGCTATCTTTAGCAAAAGTTTTAGCATTAAATTATTTTTATTGCACTACCTACCCATTTCTGATATTTTTTAGTCAGCCGTAGGTAAAAAGGGACGGACGGACGGACAGAGTGAAGCTTTATAGGCACATTTTTACGAAATTTTTTGAAAATGTGCTAAAAATTAGTATAAAAGAATTATTAATTAGTGTTATTTTAATATTAAAGTAATACATGCTAATTTATAAGTTTTTTTAATTATTTGTAAGAATAGGGTAAGTTAGGTTAGGGTTTTATTAAAAAAATAAATGTAAAAATTGCGTTTTTAAATTTTTTGCAATTAATAAATATTTTGAAATTAATACATACTTGAAAGTATGATTCTAATATTTTAATAATAAATTTTAAGCGTTCATAATAATTATTAAGAAAAACTATTTAACATAAAAAAAAACACTTTAATTTTTACATGTTAATTTTTAAAATAAGAAAAACCTTTTTTGTTAACTATTTTTGTAGGTTAAGTTATAATAAGAATGTAAGAAAATAACAAAATAAAAGTTTAGTTAAAAAAAAAAAAAGAGTATTTTAAATTAAGCTTAGCGGTTAGAATATCAGTTATGTTTAAATTTCAAATTAAAACAGTAACAAGCTTAAGATATTGAGCTTATTGTTCTTAATTAAATATGAAAAGTTTTTAAAGTTAGCTTTAAGTACAAAGTTAATATTATCAAAGTTTAAGCTTGATTTAATATTTCCGCGAAAATTAAAACAAAAGTTTAATAAATTAAAAAAAAATAAGCTTAAGCTATTGAGCTGAATATTTTTAATTAGATATGAAAAGTTTTTTAAATTTGGTTTATACTTAATATTATCAAAGTTTAAGCTTGATTTAATGTTTACGTGAAAAATTTTAAAAATTCAAAGCTGATAAAGTTCGTCTGTTATGTTTGAAAATTAAGCTTCCAACTGCCATTTTAAAGTTGAAAAGCTTAAAAAATCGATGGAAATTTTTTTTGTTTGATTATTAACTTAACTACAAAAGTTTTAAAAAAAGTGAAACAAATAAATATTTGAAATTATATTGTTAATTTTTTTTTTTTTTTTAACTTGAACTTGATCACGTTTTCAATAAGTTTAAGCTTGATTTAATATTTCTGTGAAAATAGAAAAAAAGTTTTATAGGTTTTGAGTTGAATATTCTTGATTAGATATGAAACGTTTTTATAGTTTTGATTTAAATACAAAGTTAATATACAAAACAAATATCAATGTTAAAATTAAAATTGAAAGACACTTTTAATGTGTGTATAATATTTTTTATTTTATTTAAACATCTTTAAATTGTGATTTTTTATTAAGCTAACAAAAATTTGATTTTTTTTTGTTTTCTTTTTTTTACAACTATTGCTCAATGGCATAATGCCCCCAAGCATATGTTTTTATATTATCTTCAGTTACATATCTTTTATTATCTAATGAACTTAAAGCTACTTTATTTAAATTTTGTGTATAAATTGTATGTAAATATGATCTAAATATTTTCATTTCTTTAAAACAAGTTTCATTTTTTAACAAACAATTTTTATAATTAGCTAATGTTAAAGAATTGACAACATTGACAGCTGGGTGGCACAGTGGCTAAGTGCCGACCTTTCATGCGGAAGGACCCGGGTTCGAATTCTAGTGGAAGTGGAAAAACTTTTCTGGTTTTCGGCTCGACTCAGCTACCATTCGCCATTGGGTTCAAATTAATGGCATAATCAATAATTAATAATTATAAATCTTTAATAAAAAAATACTTTAATATAAAAATATAAACAAATGCAAAATATAAACAAATAATTTAATTAAATAAGATAACTCGCAGATATAGAATACCATATAAGTAAAATATAAAATATTACAATATAAACAAAAAATAGAATTGTAAATATTGAAAATCTAAGACGTTTCTACATGTTATAAGGCCTAGTACTATCTCATGTTTAAATTGTATGTGGAATTCAATAAGACAAATTCTAATAACACGAATATAATATGACCCCCTGTTCCAACATGTACCTATGGTATAGACAGGCTTATTAGCCTAACAGTTGAGCAGTTAGCGCTTAAAAAAAAAAAAAAAAAAATATTTCTTTATTCTTTTAGCTTTTTTAATAGTTTTATTTTCATATGTTTGAAGGAAATATATTTTAGATTTTAATCCAATAAATTCAGAAACAATTTTTCCATTAAATTCATCTTTAAAAAGACCTAGAACTTTTTTATTCATTAGAGGAAAATTAAATAAATTGTCAGATGGATAATCTGATGTATCAAAACTTTTTGGTATTTCATTAAATATGTCAGCGTAAAGATCATCTGTCTGTATAGTATAAATGAAACTGTCAGTGTCTGTATAATTTACAAAAACCTTACTACCATATTTAGGTTTAATATAATCATCATGAAAATCATACATAAGAATTTTAGATTATTCGAGTACCGTAAATCCCAAATATATAGGTTTGTCATAACATATATTTGTATGATTAAGCTGAATGGCTATCAAGTTTTCAGTAAATCTAGAGTGACTATGACTATGAGGTAGCTAGTTTGACAATTTTTCTTTTATCTACAGTTTCGAAGACACTGTTTTAAGTTTCGATAATGGATAATATATTTGCGTTTGTTTGTTAAGTCAACTAACAGTTTAGGAATTTTACCTTTCGGTGGAACTTTGTTTTCAGCACCAGAAGGAAAATCATTGTGCAAATCATGTAAATGTTGAGGGTAATCTAAATCCACTTCTAAAACGTAACCAGTTTGAGAATCATCGGCAACTGAAAGCACATCAATATTTTCAGGAGTATCAACCCACTGAAAATTTTTATGAGGTAAATATTGGATCATTGCCCATCCATATAAATTGTTGGCATCTTCATATACTATATATTCGGAAGGTTCGTTTTTTTTATAAGATTCCCCCATAAATTTATTATTTGCCACTGCATGTCTAAATGAGCACTAACTAATTCCACCACGAATCACTTTTTTAAAAAAATTATACATATAAACATCAGTTAACAACTCTAATTTCATATCAGTGTATTTTAACATAGCCGCCCATTACAAAACTGGTCTAGTGTAAAAATTTGCAAGATCTAAAGAATAGATTTTGGAGCATATTTTTCGAAAATTTTCAAAAACATCAGTCAAAATAAGTACATCTGTTTTAAGGTTTAAACTTTACCCATAAATTTAGTCCCATAAATTTTGACATTTAAACGTATTCCATACATTAACTGTATGAATGTAGTCTTCATCGGAACATGCTGTGTTTGTCATTTGATTGGTAAAATTGTCTTGTGCCGATAAACATGTTTCTTCAAGTCGGTCAATGGAACTTAAATACTCATAGGGAAAAACTCCCTTTCGAGTCATAAGTTTAAATTTTTCATTATTATTGAATTCTTTTTTTATATGAATCAAATCGTTTTCATTTAAATTTTTACACAATGATTCAAGACTAGAAGCCATAAATCTGAAGCTATCGAGAAAACGTAAATAAAATGAATGATAATTATCTATTGTAATTTTTTTAGATAATGAAATATAAAGTTCTTTATTCAAAGGAATGACACCAATATGTCAATTCACTTCGTTTAAATAAAAGATGACAATCATAGCCGGAAAAATTGTGAAAAAATATTGGGCAAAAATTTGATCGTCTATACAATAAGTTGCAATAAGAATGAGCAGGACCTCTATAATTGCCAGTAAAGTGGAAATGGTCTCTAATTCTATTATTAAAATCTAAATGCTTACCACATATGTGACACGTTTCTTGAACCAATTGTTGTAGCTGCTCATCCAGTGTTAGCGGATTCATCGGTTTTGAACTCATAAAGAAGGTTGAATATAATTCATTGCATGTTTCTGCCAATGATTGGAAAAATTCCTTAGCACAGTTAGCTCCATCAAATTCTTTGAAACAGCTTAGACCATCATCAAAAGAACATTTAATGTAGTAAGAGAAAGCTACTGGAACATGTTGATGAATGTTTGTTGTTGAAGACGTCGTGGAATCAGAATTGCATGTTGCAATAGGTTGTAAAATACTCTCAGCATCGACATAAATAAGAAAAGGTGTTTTCAATTGTTGTTGTTAATTCTTAAACTCCAGTGTATTTTTTTTAACATACGGAAGCTTTGTAACTACTTTATTGCATTCGGGTTTGTGTAAGTAACGTTGTTGTAATGTATGAAAATGTTGCAAGCACATATTACAAATATAAATTTGATGAGTATTCCTTGTTACAGACCGACTTATCAATCTTGATAAATGTTTTATGTAGACAAAATTAAATTTTTCATCCCTTTCCAAAAGCAATAAATTGACATGAAATTTTTTTTCACATTTTGTCAAATAAAATGGCCCTACAACCTCATATTTCTTATTAATGACTTCCAATCCAAACAAATTTATGCTTATGTCATTATTAAGTTCTTCGAATAAATTTAGTTCAGACAATTTAGTTGGAAATTGCATATTGCCAAAATTTATAAAATGTAAAACATCGCCAAACTCAAGCTTGACTATGGGTTGAGAAATGTCACTAATTTTGTATGAAGATGTTCATTTTGCACTTTCAGCGCAAGTTTGTAAGGCTGATACTAAACTCCACTTAAAACAGAAGTTATCATTATTGTGGATATTAATGCAGGCTTTTTTATCTTCTATGTTTTTTGGTAACTTAATATAACTAGAAACGTGGATTGGTTCATATTTATTAATATTTATTTCCACGTGTAAAATTCTAATCAATGCCCAGCCACTATCCTTTTCTTGGAAGTCTTCTGCTTGTTGTTGAATAACGTCTTTAGCATTTTCAAAAAAATCATTAAGATCGTCTGCCTGTGTAATGCTTAACATTCGAGTTCGAAAAGATTTGATTGATATATTTTCAAACTCTTTTCTGTTGGTTTTATATATTCACCGAAAAGTTCAAGATTTGCCTTAATGACATTGTGCTTTTTAGCACATTTTCAAAAAATTTTGTAAAAATGTGCCTATATAGCTTCACTCTGTCCGTCCGTCCGTCCGTCCGTCCGTATGTTTACAAAAACTTTTACACTGTTTGAAATAGAGAAAAGAAATTTTAACCATGGGTAGTTTTTGCAAAAAAACTAATTTCGTAGAAGAGTTTTTTTCTGTAGCCCCATCTGTTACGGAGCTACAGCCCCCCAAAATTGGAAAAAGCCCTATATTTAAATTGTTATAACAAGAGTTCTGTTACACATATTTTCAATCTGAAAACGGCAAATGATAGCTGGTTTCATAAACTTTATAAATTTTTAAAACGCAAATGTTTAGAGTTGCCATACGGTACTAAAATTTAACATTACGCAAAACTCAATTTTCGCAAAATTTTTGGCCACACATATCTTCTGAACGGTTCAAGCTAGGGTCTTGAAATTTTGGGAGAAGTTAGATACTCAGAAATTAGTAAGAGTCGGTTAACAAAATTTTTTTTTCAAGCCCCCTATTTAGGAGCTATAAGGGCTCGAAAATTGAAATTTTGCTATTTTTAAACACCTGTAACTTGAATACCTGTCCAAATTTTTTTTTAAGTGGTAGACAAAATTCAAAGCCCTATAACTATATTTCAACATGTGTCAAAGGTTTTTCTTAATTTTGAAGGGTGACGAAGTAACAGCCCCTGAAATTTCCAAAAAAGCCCTATATTTAAATTGATATAACAAGGGTTCTGTTAAGTTTATTTTCAATCGAAAAACGGTATTAGAGAGCTGCTTTTATAGACTTTACAAAAATATGTTGCCTAAATGTATAGAGTTGCCATACGGTACTAAAATTCACCATTATATAAAACTCAATTTTTACAAAATTTTTGGCCCCACATATCTTCTAAACGGTTCAAGCTAGGATCTTGAAATTTTTTTTAACTTGAACTTGATCACGTTTTCAATAAGTTTAAGCTTGATTTAATATTTCTGTGAAAATAGAAAAAAAGTTTTATAGGTTTTGAGTTGAATATTCTTGATTAGATATGAAACGTTTTTATAGTTTTGATTTAAATACAAAGTTAATATACAAAACAAATATCAATGTTAAAATTAAAATTGAAAGACACTTTTAATGTGTGTATAATATTTTTTATTTTATTTAAACATCTTTAAATTGTGATTTTTTATTAAGCTAACAAAAATTTGATTTTTTTTTGTTTTCTTTTTTTTACAACTATTGCTCAATGGCATAATGCCCCCAAGCATATGTTTTTATATTATCTTCAGTTACATATCTTTTATTATCTAATGAACTTAAAGCTACTTTATTTAAATTTTGTGTATAAATTGTATGTAAATATGATCTAAATATTTTCATTTCTTTAAAACAAGTTTCATTTTTTAACAAACAATTTTTATAATTAGCTAATGTTAAAGAATTGACAACATTGACAGCTGGGTGGCACAGTGGCTAAGTGCCGACCTTTCATGCGGAAGGACCCGGGTTCGAATTCTAGTGGAAGTGGAAAAACTTTGTATGAAGATGTTCATTTTGCACTTTCAGCGCAAGTTTGTAAGGCTGATACTAAACTCCACTTAAAACAGAAGTTATCATTATTGTGGATATTAATGCAGGCTTTTTTATCTTCTATGTTTTTTGGTAACTTAATATAACTAGAAACGTGGATTGGTTCATATTTATTAATATTTATTTCCACGTGTAAAATTCTAATCAATGCCCAGCCACTATCCTTTTCTTGGAAGTCTTCTGCTTGTTGTTGAATAACGTCTTTAGCATTTTCAAAAAAATCATTAAGATCGTCTGCCTGTGTAATGCTTAACATTCGAGTTCGAAAAGATTTGATTGATATATTTTCAAACTCTTTTCTGTTGGTTTTATATATTCACCGAAAAGTTCAAGATTTGCCTTAATGACATTGTGCTTTTTAGCACATTTTCAAAAAATTTTGTAAAAATGTGCCTATATAGCTTCACTCTGTCCGTCCGTCCGTCCGTCCGTCCGTATGTTTACAAAAACTTTTACACTGTTTGAAATAGAGAAAAGAAATTTTAACCATGGGTAGTTTTTGCAAAAAAACTAATTTCGTAGAAGAGTTTTTTTCTGTAGCCCCATCTGTTACGGAGCTACAGCCCCCCAAAATTGGAAAAAGCCCTATATTTAAATTGTTATAACAAGAGTTCTGTTACACATATTTTCAATCTGAAAACGGCAAATGATAGCTGGTTTCATAAACTTTATAAATTTTTAAAACGCAAATGTTTAGAGTTGCCATACGGTACTAAAATTTAACATTACGCAAAACTCAATTTTCGCAAAATTTTTGGCCACACATATCTTCTGAACGGTTCAAGCTAGGGTCTTGAAATTTTGGGAGAAGTTAGATACTCAGAAATTAGTAAGAGTCGGTTAACAAAATTTTTTTTTCAAGCCCCCTATTTAGGAGCTATAAGGGCTCGAAAATTGAAATTTTGCTATTTTTAAACACCTGTAACTTGAATACCTGTCCAAATTTTTTTTTAAGTGGTAGACAAAATTCAAAGCCCTATAACTATATTTCAACATGTGTCAAAGGTTTTTCTTAATTTTGAAGGGTGACGAAGTAACAGCCCCTGAAATTTCCAAAAAAGCCCTATATTTAAATTGATATAACAAGGGTTCTGTTAAGTTTATTTTCAATCGAAAAACGGTATTAGAGAGCTGCTTTTATAGACTTTACAAAAATATGTTGCCTAAATGTATAGAGTTGCCATACGGTACTAAAATTCACCATTATATAAAACTCAATTTTTACAAAATTTTTGGCCCCACATATCTTCTAAACGGTTCAAGCTAGGATCTTGAAATTTTGGGAGAAGTTAGATCCTAAAAAAATAGTGGGAGTCAGTTAACAAAATTTTTTTGTCAAGCCCCCTGTTTAGGAGCTATAAGGGCCCGAAAATTGAAATTATGCTATTTTTAAGCACCTGTAACTTGAATACCTGTCCAATTTTTTTTTTATTAATATACAAAATTTAAAGGTCCAACATTATATTTTAACATATGTTAAAGGTTTTTCTTAAATTTAAAAGGGGTTCCTTAAATGGAAGAAAGTGTCTCTTAGTTTTACCCATTTTTGCTTAGATAATAAAATTCTAAGTAAAATTCAATATTTTTGTGTAATTCACAATTTAATTCCTAGAACCTAAAAAATTAGAGGATGGGGGGGGGGGGAGTTGAAGTTAGATTCTTGAGAAATTTGGCAACCTTCCCCATTGAAGGGCTATTAGAACTTTAAAATAAAAAATTTACTGTTAGCAGTAAATTTTAAAAGTAAGCAGTAACTTAGTCACCACGGTATATATTTCCAAGGTTAAACTCAGTATGTAATACAATATAATTTTGAAAATGTGCTTTTTTAAAAACCCTTGGTTTTTTTTCATCACTTGTTTAGTGGTTGTCTCAACAATTCAATGATATCGGTTTGAGCCTTTTTTAAAAAGTGCGATGTGTTTAATATGCCTTCATCATTATCTCTTATAAATGTTTCTAGTCTATTTTGAAAACATTCATTAATACACCTAACATTAGTTTTAATGACTTCTGCTGCATTTTTCTAATGTTCATTTGTCCGAATGTGGTAATTCCACAAATTATTTGAGATTGCTGTTTTACACTTTTTACAAAACTTTGTATTTTCATAACTTTCTCTGTGGTTTTTTTATATGTTCTAATAAATCTTTTTTTCTACCAAATGCTTTTTGACATAAATCACATTTATGTTTTAATCCTGTTCTACATTTATGTCTTTTTAGATTGTCCGGCCTTGTGAAATCTTTTATGCACTCATTGCATTCCAATTTAATTTTTTTATTTGCTGAACTCATTTTTAGTTTTTTTGTTTGTTTTAATTTAAGTAAAAATTATTTGGTAACTAAAATGGATTATAACGTAAGATCATATATATATATACTTTTAAAAACCACCGGGTATTTACTTATTTTTTGGCACCGCAGAGCTGCAACAGCCTTCACAACTTTTTAATTTATATGATATTTTTCAAAATAACGCAACAATGTTCTATCGAATTAGAATTTTAACTTTAAAAAACAAAAGAAAAAAAAATGCATAAATCCAACTTTTTACCCTCGACAACTTTTTAATTTATATTATATTTTTCAAATACTGCAACAACGTTGCATCTTATTAGCATATTAACTTTTTTAGAAAGAGGCTCCGCCCGCTTTTCTATTCTAATCATAAAATCAAATAAATCTATAAAAATATGTTTTTGTCACCGCGCAGCTGCAGCAGCCTTTACAACTTTTTAATTTATATGATATTTTTCAAATACTGCAACAATGTTGTATCGTATTAGAATTTTAACTTTAAAAATCAAGAGACAAAAAAAAAAATTGCATAATTGCATAATAAGTTAGTTAGTTGTTTTTTATTTTATGTTTTATATGAGTAGGGAAGTCATATATAAAGTTTTTCATATATAAGAACCACAATTTTCCTTAACTATTATTAAAACTTATTTACTTTATTAAGAGTACATAATATTACAAAATAAAACAAACAATATGGTAAGATATTTGTTTTTTTTTTTTTTTGTTTTATATTATTAATTTTCTATTTTCTATTTTTAAATAGGTTCGAGTGAAAAATATCATAATATTCATATTTTACACCAAAATAAATTATACGAGGTGCTTTCCTGGCGCTTTCTAGAGACGAAAAGAAATCAAACGGTGGTGCTTTGTGAGGTAGAAGTTCCGATAACCAATGAAAAAATTATATTTTTCATGCCGGACAGGTTTTCAGAAAATGTAACAAACGAACCGGAATTAGAGGAATTGAATAGAGCGCAGTTTAATTTTAAATTTTTGGGACGGGATAAACATAAACGAAATATGGCATTATTTCAATTAATTCCATGGATTGATATCGAATCGTAGGAAAAATTTTTAAAATAAATAAAGTTTAATATTAAAAAATTTTTTTAAAATTTAATAATAAAATTTAATTTGTTTTTTTTTTTATTTATTTTGAAAGAAAAGGAAAAATTTTTTTTTTTCAGACGGTGCTAAGGTGCCCCTTGGCGCGAGGCGCCTGTATTCAAGACTAGTTTCGGTCTGTGAAGGTCCGCAAACAGTATGTGAAAGTCCAAAACGGTCTGTGAAAGTCCGAAAACGGTCTGTGAAGGTCCGAAAACGGTCTGTGAAGGTCCGAAAACTGTCTGTGAAGGTCCGAAAATGGTCTCATTGTGGAATTGTAGATTTCCAAATGAATCAAAATATTCTATGCAGCCTTGAACTGGCACGAAAATTGCTAACCAATGTGTTCCTTTTTCGGTAGAAGTGTCGGTGTTTATTACTAAAATACCAGGTTTTGAAATATTTTTCGGAGTTTGATCAAGAGCAAAAACACCTTTAAACAATTTACTTGTGACACACTATTACATTTCAGCGCTTTCATTATCTGAAGTGTATTCTTTTTTTTGTAAACGAGAGATATCAATTAGCTGAGTATTTCCACTTATGTATGCCGTTATAAATTCAACTTTAAGTTTACCATTTGTGAACACTATATCGAATTTTTCAAGCAAATTTATTAAATTATTAGTGGTTTTTTCATTTTCAATGTGAAGGTCCGAACGGTCTGTGAAGGTCCGAAAAAGGTCTGTGAAGGTCCGAAAACGGTCTGTGAAGGTCCGAAACAGTCTGTGAAGGTCCGAAATGGTCTGTGAAGGTCCGAAACGATCTGTGAAGGTCCGAAATGGTCTGTGAAGATCCGTTAATAGTTTTAAAAATTTACTGCTCTATTGTATATCTAGGTATCCCGACTTTTGTTTATGAAATCAGAGTTATAAATAAAAGGCTAGGTTATTAGTTTTTTTTATATTATAATAACGAACAAAATCAATAGTAACAACAACAACAGTGGTAGCAGAAAAGCTATAGTTGATTTTCAATTTGTTATTGGAAATAACAAACAATATTTTTTGAAAGAATTTTCTTTGATGGCTGACGGTTCTCTAATACCACGGTTTTTTATATTTAAAGCACCGTACTCATTTAAAGAGTTAAATAGTGATGTTAAACGACAAAATGAGCACAACAAAAAGAACATTAATAACATGGAGTGGAATGATGGCTTTATAGAGTATTTAAAAGTTAAAAATGTCTTTGAGGAACATTTGACAACTATATTTGATGTTGTTTATGTAAAAGGTGTTAAAAAAAACAATTTTTAGACAATTTTATTTCAAATTCAGTAAAAGTTATCAATTTAGATAACAAAATTCCATCTCTACAGAAACTAAGAAATTACATCACCATTTGGCCTCACCATCATACTACAGAAAATTTGTTGCAAAGATGTGCTGTAAAAAATTGAATAAACTTGTACATGTATTTAATAAAAGATAATAATAATTGGTTTTAAAAAATATTTGTTTTATTCATTATTGCACAATATATTTTTTCAGACATAAACAATGGTATTTCATAAAATAGTCTAGAATAATTACACTGAGCTATATGTAAATTCATAGGAATATAAAAATTTTCTTGTTCCAATTTCAGTTTATTCCTTTCAATACATCTGTCGAAATACTTGAATACATATTCCCGCACATTTAATTCAGCTCCATTGTTAATGACATCACTGCTTGTATAAAGTCCAACATAAGGCAAAAGCGGGTGTACTCATCTAGTTCCAATGTTAGTTTTTTAGTTTGTACTGTATGATTGAATTTGAGTGGAAATTTATTTGAATTTAATTTAGGTTGAATATTTGTAAAATCTACATAAAAAGCATGCCACTGCAAATAATTCATCTCGCTAATGACTTTGCGATGACGTTGGAAAATTATTGTTGTAGCTAAATTTTCAACATTAAATCCAATTTGTATTTTTATTGTTTGTTTTTTATCCAAATAGTAAATATTAATGAATTAAAGTATAAAAGATTTTTTGTTGAAAGAAATCTTAATAAAAGATTTTTTTGTTGTGCTTCGTCGTTATCGTTGTTGACATCGTTGTTTATTTGTTTTTCGTTAAATAAATACACTTCGAAACATCAGTTCACATCGTTGTTTATTTTTATTTTGATAAATACTTCAGCATTTGATGTTGGCTCCATGTTTTTTAAACTGTTAAAGTTTTATAACTCAAAAGTTTTGTATTTATAGTTTTTATCGTATACATTTTTTGAAAATTTTCCGAAACATTATTTGTATTTTTTTATCGTTTTTGGATGGGGATGACATTGTGTTGAATAAATTAATAAAATTTTTATTGCTCTTGCATTTACATCGCATCCATAAATATACGCAACAATATTCTCCACAGACTGATGTAAGGTCACTTGTCAACGCTTATTGTTGAAAATAAAACATTTTGATTGATTTTGTAGAAATTTCACAATCTCATTGTATAATGGTGGATTTCCAAATGAATCAAAATATTCTACACAGCCTTGAACTGGCACGAAAATTGCTAACCAATGTGTTCCTTTTTCGGTAGAAGTGTCGGTGTTTATTACTAAAATACCAGGTTTTGAAATATTTTCCGGTATTTGATCAAGAGCAAAAACACCTTTAAACAATTTACTTTTGACACTAATACATTTCAGAGCTTTCGTTATCTGAAGTGTATTAATTTTGTTGTAAACGAGAGATATCAATTAGCTGAGTATTTCCACTTATTTATGCCGTTAAAAATTCAACTTTAAGTTTACCATTTGTGAACACTATATCGAATTTTTCAAGCAAATTTATTAAATGATTAGTTGTTATTTCATTGTCCATATGTCCAAAAGAGTAATTCGTGATGTCTGTTTTTTTTAAATCTTTGGTTGCGAATTTATACTTTAATTCCTTTACAATAGTTTTACATTTTTCTTTTATTCCAGCCACAGCAAGGTTTTTAACAAATATTGTATTGTTATCGACTGTACAGAATGATAAATCTACTAGAGCGTATGCCATTTTCAAATGAATAGAGATGCTCCGCTAAGCTTGCTTTTATATGTTTACTTAGACATTACGATTTTTATCAATTTCGATACTGGCATCGAATTCTGCAAACAAAATACATGTTAATGTTGAAGTTAATGGAGAACTGAGTATTGCTTCAATCTTTACTACTCCCTGGTTTAATAAACTTTGGCATGTATCAGTTCCAGAACCATCTGGTGATAAATCAAAAGCTAGTATTGTATAACCTTTTGAAAATAGTTCTTTTGAAATTTGATGGCCTTTATCAGAATGATGTATACCTGTTCCGCTAAATAATGTTAAATATGCACGAGAATTGCAATTGTTATTCGATGTAAAACTGGTTTCAATTGCAGAGTTTGGTGTAGGCACTCCATTCACATATAATTGAAATTGTGTGAGGTTTTGATGATCGAAATAGTATAGATTTTTTGATCTTTTACCATTAAAATTTTCATTATTAACCATACAAAATATAAGATCTTTTGGTTTGTACCCTATGAATATATTATCCAATGATATGTTGGATGTGTTAGCTGGAATTGTAAATGTTTTGATTTCACTTCTCGTATAAAAATATTTTGCGTTAGCCTTTTCCAAAACAGTATTAAGGGCTATTAATATGCTAGGATTAATAGTTAAATGTTTTATGTATAATGTAGCTTCAAGAATTTTTAAATAGCTTCCGTCTGAATCATTGAAAAATAGAAAAAAGTCTTGTTTTTCTAATGCCAAAGCAATTCGAATGTCAACATTATTTAAAAGTAATTTGGAAGTGTTGAAAAAATCTACATGTAATTTTCCCATTAATTCTACTATTGTAGAATTATTGTATAATTTTTGCCTTGATTTAGAACCAGTATTGTTAAAATCATTTACATTTGGTTTATCCAATTCCCAACCAGATGCTTCCAGATGTGTTAGACTGGAATCTGTACCAGAATTTAGTAAAGTAGTTAAGTATGCTTTATAATGGTATAATGAGTCTGACGGAGTGATTTTTTTTTCATTTAGAGTTACATTACATTGTTTAATTAAAGAGTGTAATAAATTATTTACAACACTAGGCTGCGGGGCTGCTTTTGCAGCAGCTCCTGTTCCTACTTTATAATTTGCACTCCAAACTGATCCATCTTTTTATACCCTACACCTATAGAATAGGTAAAAGGGTATATTAACTTTGGTATGTTGTTTGTAACCACCTAAAGGAAGCGAGCTAGATATGGAAAAGTATTGATATTTGTGATCAGCGTGACCTCCTGAGTCCATATAGCCATGTCCGTCCGTCCGTCCGTCTTTTCGTCCGTCCGTCCGCCCGTCCGTTAGCACGATAACTCAAAAAATAATGGAGCTACTTGATGAAATTTTAACTGTAGTTTACTAGGACTGAAAGTACGGCGGGGATTGCATATGGGCGAAATCGGCCCGTTGGTTCGGATTCTGAACTTTTTAATCGATCGAAGGGCTAGCGACCATATATAAAAGATCACAATAACTCAACAACTAATGACGCTTTCTTCATCAAATTTGTGCTGTAGGTTACTAGTAATTGAACTACTTCGGAAATTGCGTAAGTTCGGGATTGGACCATTTGTTCGGAACCTAGAACTTTTTGATCGAATTTAGGCCAAACGAGCATAATTCCGAAACCAAAGAAGATAGAACCTCCAAATTTTGTATCAGGGTGTCCCTTCCTAATTCCTTAAATTCGTAGTGGGTCGGAGACCAGCCATACATTTCCGAAGACCTTAAAGCATATCTTTAAAATTAATAAAGATAACAACTTAAAAAAATGTAGAAGATTAAAATTTAGCACAAGTATGTTCTTTATTGCATTTCCCCCTAATTTGGGATCAATTGGAGTGGTTTTTCAGTATCCCTCTTAAACCTCTTAAGTTTTAAAAGCTTATAATAGAAATTATTAAAAATAGTAACTTAAAATTAAGATAGAACGTTCAAATTGTGTACAAGGGTTAACTAGTGCTTAAAGTTAAGCGTGGACTGCATAAGGGCGAAATCAGTCCAAGGGTTTGGATTCTGGACCTTTTAATCGGTTTCAGGGCTAACGAACATATATAAATAATCACGATAACTCAACAACTAATGACGCTATCTTCATGAAAGTTGTGCTGTAGGTTATTGGTAATGAAACTACGGCGGCGATTGCGTACGGTGAGGATTGGACAATGGGTTCTGAACTTAGAACTTTTTGATCGAATTCAGGCCAAACTAGCATAAATCCGAAACCAATGAAGATAGAACCTCCAAATTTGGTTTCAGGGTGTCGCTTTCGATATCCTTAGTGTCCTTGAAATTTGAGCCTAATTGGAGTAGTGGGTGTGGACCAGCCACTCAGTTCCAAAGACCTTAAAGCATATTTTCGAAATTAATAAAGATAGTAACTTGAAACAAATGTAGAAGCTTCAAATTTGGTACATGAGTGTTCTTTACTATTTCCTGCGTGTCCCTCTAATTTTGTACCTTTCTTAGACCCCCAAATGTGTAAAAGTTTATCATCGAAATTAATAAAACTAGTAACTTAAAATTAAGATAGAACGTTCCAATTGTGTACAAGGGTTAACTGGTATTGAAAGTATGACGGGGATTGCATATGGGCGAAATCGTACCATAATTTCGGGTTTTGGAGCCCTTGAAAAGTTCAAGGGCTAACAAACATATATCTTAAAAACGCCATAACTCAAAAAATAATGCCGCTATTTTGATGAAATTTAAACTCTAGGTTGCTAGTAATGAAAGTACCATTGGAATTGGTTCTGGTCGAGTTTGGTCAATGAGTTCGGATTCTAGAAGCTTTTGATCGATTTGAGGCCGAACGAGTATAATTTCGAGGCCAAAGAATATATTTCCTATTTCCTACGTGTCCTCGAAATTTAGACTTAATTGTAGTGGTTCAGCTATGTTCAAAGGTACTTGCTGCATTTATGTAAAATTTATTTTTATATTTAAATTAATTATATGAAAAGGTCTAAATTTGAAATTGTATTTTAGAAATACATTTATTGCACATTTTGCGTATAAGCTTTTCTATTAGGTATGTTAACTAGCCATTTAAAATAGTTGCAATTTTGAAAAATTTGGATTATTAAATATATTATGCTTTGACTAGCTTTTTATCACAAAATTTAATAACTAGAATTTTTTCATTTTGTAATTGAATTGGAATAAATATATTAACATTTATAACAAGTTTTTTTGTTTTTTAATATTTTTAAATAAATAAATTAGTAAGAGTTTGTAATATTTTTTAAGAGATAGTGTAATTAGAAAATGTTTTTAGTATTATAAAGTTAATTTGGTTAGCTATGTCTTACAATCAAATTAATAACAGCTTTTATGGCGTTAAAATGACTTATGGATATGTCATTAAATTTGAATCAAATAGGTGTAGGGTATTTCTAAGTCGGTTGCACCGACTGACTGTTTCTTCACTTGTTTTAATATTTGAATTTTAAATTTGATGTAGGTTGACGATAAATCTCGATATGTTTCTCCATTTCAAAGCGAAACAATTTCAATAGTTGATGGTGACGCCTCTAAAGAAGCTAAAGGATTGTATGCTACCTCTTCTGAACGCAATATACTTGTTTGTACTGGTAATGATGCAAAAAGATCAAGTTTAGATTTCATACACTCCATATTTAATTGAATATATCAAAGGTTTTAATTTGCTTTTTTCGTCGCTTCGATTTTAAATGTGTCTTTTTAAAAGCTGCTCGTCGTTTTATACTGCTTCGTCTTTTTATGGCTTTCGCCTTCCACCATACATCGAATGCAGTTGACTAACTACTGATTTTCTTAGATTTTTCATACCACCTTTACTTCGATCAATTACAGTTTCTTTTATGTTTGCACCAGATGCTATATCATTCAAAATATTTTTACTTGTGTTCATAGCCTCTGTTTTAATTAAGTTCCAACCTGATGTAAAAACTGGCTTTAAGTAACGAATTAAACTTCCGAATATATTTCCAAAACCACGACCTCTTTGAATAGCTAGATAAAATTGTAATAGAGGTCCAATATCGTTGATTCCTCCGCCTACTTGAGGGGAATAATATCTCACGTAAGCTCTTTCCATGTTTGATATGATATCATATTTGAGTAGTAGTATTTATATTGTTTTTAAGCAATCATTGCTTTTTAAAGTGCTGTACAATTTTTGTTGGATAGTAACTGGAAACAAAATTTATTCCATCGCCGTATTGGTTGCAAATTTTAATCGCTATCGTTTCAAAACAATTTTTTTCTATAGGTATGTATTGGACCTTTTCAAATTCAATATTTGTAGGTATTCTGCAATTTTCTATGTTGATAGCTCTTAATGCACGTACTTTGCTACTTCCAAAAACAGATGATTGAACTATATCTGAATATATCATCACCATTTCATTCATTTCGTCTTTATTATTAGCAATAGGTAATTTAAATAGTTCAGGTAATTTTGTTTTGAAATTTTGTAGTTTCTGTCGAAATAATTCATTTAGCAATGTTTTTATGTGATTAACTTTTATAAAGAAGCTGTCTTCATCAAAAGTCTGCGATATTCGAATTAAACCTTTTTTGTTTTGATCTGCTACTTTTTGAAAATTTAAATTATCATAATTTTTAGTATTAGAGATATATGTCAAAACTTCATTAAAAAATTCTTTGAAAACTTGGTTTCGAGTAAATCCCGGATTAGGAGTTATATTTTTAATAAGTGTTGGCAAAAAATTTTATTTTCATATGAATAATATGGGTAATCTATAGATTTGGTTACTTTAATTTTTTCAAGAGGTTTTTCAATGTTTCTTACATAAACATTATACTCGCCGATATTAATAAGAGCAAAATTCTCCTTGTTAAATTATTCCGTTTGTAGGAAATTGTTCAGATAAACTTCTGAAAGACCTACTTTTCAGTTTATGTTTCTTAAATCAAAGTGAATAGGCAATTTATTTTCGAATGAAGCTAAAGTTTGTCTGGAAAAAGTTTTAAATTATCATTACTAAACAATGTTACATAGAAGTCATCTTGACTACCCATCTTTGTTAACTTCTTTTAAGACATAAAATGTTGCACTATTTATATGTTGTCCATTCCGGTGTTGATGAAGTTTAGTTTTGGACTTCTTAGTAAAGGTTTTAATTTTCGTTTTTTTGTTTCAGGAAACTGTGAAAGTATAGTTGAGGAAATTGAACTACCGACCGATCTTCGTGTCTTCTTTTTTTCAGGAGATGGTACAGCAACGGCAATTACATCACCACTTGGTGTTTCAGACATTCGATAATCAGAACTTAGAGATGGTCTTTGTACTAGTTTTTCGTCTTTCAACATTTCAGTTTGAGCTAATTTTCTAAATGAATTTTCATCATCTAAATCGATATCCATATCTGAATACTCTTTTTTAGGATCATATTCAAACACTTCATCAGTAACTAATGGTACAAAATTAGTCTGTGTTGATGTTGATTTGTATTTAGGTAATTCAGTTTCTGTATATGCATTTCGTTTAGAAAAGAATTTTGTTTGAACGCCTGTATCAAATGTAGGATTATTAGGTTTTTCAAGTAATTTTTTTGCGTGTCTTTTGTTAATTCCATATTTGAGGAGATTTTGACGATATAAGTACCATTTTTGCAATGGTTTTAAGTTTTTATCATATAAAACTTTTTTCATTTTTTGATCTAATAAATCCAAGTTTTTATCATCTTGAAATAATTTACTAAATTTTGAGAATATTTCTGGTGACATAACAATCATTCGCTGCATTATGTCTTACTGAGTAATTTTGCTATTATACCAGATAATATAGTTCCGATTAAAGTTGGTAAAAACCCACCATGTTGAACTAATATTTTTCTTTTGGCTTTTATACTTTTCTTAGCATAGGTTAGAAATCTCAATTGTTTTAGTAAATAGCTCACATACCTCTTTATTTGCAGAATCTAACATTAAGTCATCTAGAACAATTAACGTAGGTTTATTTTCATTACCACTAAATTCTTTTGGGATACTGGTATAAAAGTCTATATAAGGAAAAGTTAGATTTTTTGGAATAGCAGAAATTTCTGGGTTACACCATTTTATTGTTTCAATTTTCGGAGAAATCACTCTATCAATATTTTCAATTAAATTAAACACAAATGTTGTTTTCCCACATCCAGATGGTCCCGCTATCATCATTGTAAATGGATGAATAATAAAATTAATCATTTTTGGTCTGTGTCTGATAAGAAACTGAATTTAAAATACAATTTAGAGATCACATAAAAGCAGCAAAATAACTGACCCAATAACATACAATTTACTTGATTGCACACAAAAACAAATGAAAGGCAGTTTTTATGAACCTGAACTTATATCTGGTAAATTTCCTAATGTTTACCTTGTAGAAAAAATTATAAGAAGAAAAGAAAATCAATTTTGTTTTGTTAACTTGAACTTGATCACGTTTTCAATTTGTATTTCATGATCACGTTTTTATATTATTAACAATATAATTTTAAATGTTTATTTGTTTCATTTTTTTCAAAACTTTTGCAGTTAAGTTAATAATCAAACAAAAAATTTCCATCGATTTTTTAACCTTTTCAACTTTAAAATGGCAGTTGGAAGCTTAATTTTCAAACTTAACGGACGAGCTTTATCAGCTTTGATTTTTTTAAATTTTTCACGTAAATATTAAATCAAGCTTAAACTTCGATAATATTAAGTATAAACCAAATTTAAAAAACTTTTCATATCTAATTAAAAATATTCAGCTTAATAGCTTAAGCTTTTTTTTTTTTTTTAATTTAGAAAACCTTTTTTTTAATTTTCGCGGAAATATTAAATCGAGCTTAAACTTTGATAATATTAATTTTGTACTTAAGCCAAACTTTAAAAACTTTTCATATTTAATTATACTACTCTTACTACGTACCAAAAGAACTGTGTAGTAATATCGAGTGCTTAGAAATTGATTCATTAAACTCCTTTAACTTTCAACAAGTATCTTCGATATTCAATTATAGATGTAATCAATTGGATCTTATTTTCACTACAAACTGGAACGATTTGGTTATTCTTGACTGCTCTTATCACCCCCATGAATCTACTTTACCACATCGTTTTAATTTTGTAAAAGCCAATTTTGATGGTATTAATAACTTTTTGAACTCTCATAATTTTTCATTTATTCCTACTTCTAATTTAAATGATTCAGTTAATAACCTCTATGGAATTATTCGGTCTTCTATTTCTCAATTTGTTCCTCTTGTAGCTGATACTACGAATACATCTAGCTCACACTAGCTTAACAAAAGTCTTTTTTTTTTTTTTAATTATAGTTCTTTTTTAATTTAACAAATAAGCAGAACAAAAACTTAACACTAAAACAAAACTCATGTTATACCCTAAAGCGAGCTTACAACAAACCAGAATTAAAAAAAGGTATATTACAAACAATTATCAACAATATTAGTAATGGAATTAATGAAAAAAATAATAAACAAGTGATGAAAAAAAACCAAGGGTTTTTAAAAAGCACATTTTCAAAATTATATTGTATTACATACTGAGTTTAACCTTGGAAATATATACCGTGGTGACTAAGTTAATTGCTAACTGCTAACAGTAAATTTTTTATTTTAAAGTTCTAATAGCCCTTCAATGGGGAAGGTTGCCAAATTTCTCAAGAATCTAACTTCAACTCCCTCCCCCCCCCCATCCTCTAATTTTTTATGTTCTAGGAATTAAATTGTGAATTACACAAAAATATTGAATTTTACTTAGAATTTTATTATCTAAGCAAAAATGGGTAAAACTAAGAGACACTTTCTTCCATTTAAGGAACTCCTTTTAAATTTAAGAAAAACCTTTAACATATGTTAAAATATAATGTTGGACCTTTAAATTTTGTATATTAATAAAAAAAAAATTGGACAGGTATTCAAGTTACAGGTGCTTAAAAATAGCATAATTTCAATTTTCGGGCCCTTATAGCTCCTAAACAGGGAGCTTGACAAAAAAATTTTGTTAACTGACTCCCACTATTTTTTTAGGATCTAACTTCACCCAAAATTTCAAGACCCTAGCTTGAACCGTTCAGAAGATATGTGTGGCCAAAAATTTTGCGAAAATTGAGTTTTGCGTAATGTTAAATTTTAGTACCGTATGGCAACTCTAAACATTTGCGTTTTAAAAATTTATAAAGTTTATGAAACCAGCTATCATTCGCCGTTTTCAGATTGAAAATATGTGTAACAGAACTCTTGTTATAACAATTTAAATATAGGGCTTTTTCCAACTTTGGGGGGCTGTAGCTCCGTAACAGATGGGGCTACAGAAAAAAATTCTTCTACGAAATTAGTATTTTTGCAAAAACTACCCATGGTTAAAATTTCTTTTCTCTATTTCAAACGGTGTAAAAGTTTTTGTAAACATACGGACGGACGGACGGACGGACAGAGTGAAGCTATATAGGCACATTTTTACAAAATTTTTTTAAAATGTGCTAAAAACATGTAATGAAATATAAAAAGACAACAACAAAACTAAAACTAACTTACATACTAATGATCACTGGTTAGTGTTGTAAACCAGCAAGTCAGGATTGTGACTACCATGGTGGTATAACAAAAGTTCACCATCAGAAACAGTGAATTATTATTGGACAAGTGAAAAATAAATGATAGCGAAAAATATTTAACGTTTTCAGAAAAAGCCACCACAAAATCTAAAATCTTAAAAAATAAAAAAAAAAAATAAAATAAAGCTTGGCGTAAATTTCTTAAAAGTAACTCAAATTATGATTATAACTTTTTTCTGACTCTGTTTAATGAATTTAAATTATTGGCTGATAATCTTTATTCAAATTATGTTCGTAACATGTCATCGAATATTAAAGCCAATCCAAAACAGTTTTGGAAGTTCTTTAACTCTAAAAAAAAAAGTGGTCAATTTCCAGCCTTTTTTAATTATAAAAATTCTGTTAATAATGACTCCAAAATTATTTGTGAATTTTTTCGCGAATTTTTTTCTTCTAGTTACTCTACTTCAACCTTTTCTTTCAGGGAATTTAATTTTTCTCACCTTGAAAATTTTCCGAAAACTACACTTACTAATATTAACATAAACTCGTTCATAGTATTTAATTACCTAAATAAAATTGATGATAATCCTAGAATTGATGGTATCGCTAACTTATTTTAAATAAACTACGCTGCCTCTTTGGCTGGCCCACTTTCCACCATATTTAATTGCTCATTAGCTAATGTGGTTTTCCAATCTATTTGGAAAAGTGCTCTTATTAGACCTATTCATAAGAAAGGTCACAAAAATGACATTACTAATTATCGGCCGATAGCAAAATTATCCTCGATTCCAAAACTTTTTGAATTAATCGTTTTTGATTCTATTCATGATCACTGCGTCACTTTTTTATCGCCGTGTCAATATGGCTTTGTGAAATAAAAGTCAACTGTTACTAATCTTGTTGAGGCAACATCAATTTTTCTTAAAACAATGGAGGATGGCTTTCAAACTGATATAATTTACACCGAATTTGGTAAGGCATTTGATCTTCTTCCTCACAATATTATCATCTTTAAATTAAGAAAACTAGGTTTTCCCTCATACTTTATAAATTGAATTACCTCATATCTCTCAGATCGGAGCTATTCAATTCTATTTAGATCTATAATTTCGACCCTATTATTGGCTCTCACTGGGGTTCCTCAGGGTAGTCATCTTGGCCTTTTATTGTTTATTATTTCGATAAATGACGTTACTTCTTTAATTTACAACAGTCACATTAAAATATATGCCGATGATATGAAGATTTTTAAAAAAATAAAATCATTAGATGATTCGTTAGCTTTATTACAAGATGATTTAAATCGTTTCCATAACTGGTGTATTAATAATAACATTCTTCTCAACATAACTAAATGTGCTTTCATTTCTTTTACACGTCGATTAAATCCATTATCACATACTTATTCTTTTAATAACCAAATATTCTTTCTGTTGCTTAAATTAAAGATTTGGGAGTATTTTTTGATTTTAAACTATCATTTCAACCTCATTATACCTATATATTAAATAAAGCAAATTCTGTGCTGGGTTTTATCAAGCGTTGGGCAAGAAAATTGGAGGCCCCTATGTTTTTAATTCTCTTTATACTTACTTGGTAAGATCCAATTTGAAATATGCCAGTCAGGTATGGAATCCATTTTATAGAGTCCATGTTCATAATATTGAATCTGTCCAAAAGAAGTTTCTTAGATTTGCTCTTCGTCATCTGCCTTGGGAAAATCCGTTAAATCTTCCACCGTATGAGCTTCGGCTAAGTTTATTAAATCTTAACACTCTCGAAAAACGGCGAGAAGTTATCGATATAATATTTTTAACACAACTACTCAAAGCCAATATTGTTTCTACAGAATTACTTGACAGGGTAGTCTTTTGTCCAGTTTCTAGATTAAAAACACCAAACATGTTTTATCCCCAGTTTCATCGTACTAATTATGGTAAATTTGAACCTCTTAACAGGATGATGGCTTTATGTAATAAATATAAACACATTATTAACCTTCAAACTAACCAAATAGTTTAAAGAAAGATTTATACTTGCATCGTTGAAATGTTGGGAGTATCTTTAGTTTATTATTTTTTTTTGTTTATTTTTCATATTAAATTTATTAAATTTATGCTTAAATTTGATTAATAATTTTGGTTATTGTTAAACCTTTAATTATTATAATGAAAAATGTTAATGAATTTGTTACTTTTTTAAATGTTTTTTAAATGATTTTTAATTGATTTTTCGTTTTTTTTTTTTTTTGTATGATTGGTTAATATAAATTTTGCATTAATTAGTATTGTAATATTTAATTTTTTTTTTATTTCAATTTGTTAGTTTTAAGTAATAATTGTAACGTGTTTGAGTTAAGCATGAGTCAAAATAAATAAATAAATTTCATTGATTCAAATATTATATTTAACATCAGCGTTCCTATATTTTCTAACCATAACTATAATCTTTTTCAATCGCATTACCCACAAAAAATAATAAACTAAAAATTCCTAAACCCTATGTTATTCATAATACCTATAATATTCAATACTTCAACAAACCATGCACTACAATCGAAGGTATATATATTTGTCAAGAATCATCCTTTCAAGAAAACAACCGTTCCTGCGTAAATAATCTACTACAAAATAAACTGAAGTTGAACAAATACCAGATGTTTTACAACCCGAACCTAATTTTATCTTTTTAATAAATGTAGCTGATATTGTAATTAAATCCAACTGTGGTGTAAAAGATTTCAAAACAGAACACACCCAACTTGTACATTATAAAAATTGTACAGTCGAAATTAATAACATAATACCCCGAGAAAACGTCGATCGATTTTAGGACACCATTTATATAATCCAATGGAATTTACTAATATAAACTCTACTATAATTACAGAAAACATACAACTACAGAAATTAAAGTTATACCAAAAAACCAACACTGAAGCAATCAAATTACTACAAAAAAAACTATCAAACTGGATTTCGAAATAAAAACAATAGCAATTATAATCATTTTAGTACTAATCACAATTATTTCTTTTACAGCAGTTAAAACTAAATCAAAAAACAACATAGTATTACAAGTTTACCATATTTTTTTTTTTTTTTTTTTTTACGAGGGAATGGAACGCTCGAAAGCCACCCATTGAAACTTTGCGGTATTTCGTTGGGTAGTGTGCGATTTTAACGCACCAAAACCACACCCTTTTTGAACCAAACTTTAGGAAGGAACCTGTGATACAAATGTACAGTTTGATTACAGGAATGGGATATGAAAGGATTTTAGGATTGTCGGAGGATATTTGGGAATTTTGGTTCCATAATCTCGACATGCAAATAACAAACGAATTTCCATAAGCCGTGTTTCGCCATCTTAACAATTCGACGCAGTAGGGATGGGCATCTGTTGCACTCCTTGTTTCACGTTGGAAAACTTTGAGTGGAGGCATTAATTGTTTTATTTCTTTAGAACAGGTGCTCGTCCCCACTAGGTATCTATAAAACAGGGTAAGTGACCAGACTGTGCGCCGATGGCTAAGTGGAGTGAGCGTTAAGGTAACACTGGGATCATTTATAAGACGAATAGCTCTGTTTTGCACTTTATCAAGATATCCCAGTGCTGATTGGGGTGCACCAGCCCAGATATGTGCATTATACTCCATTTTTGGTCAAATATATTTTTTATAGATATTGAGGAGATCTAATGGAGAGAAGAAAGTTTTACAGCGATACAAAAAACTCAAACACTTAGCTGCATCTTTAGCTATACCAAAAATGTGATTTGACCAAGTCAATTTCTGGTTTAACCCGATGCCCAAAATATTTAAATCTGTTGAGTGCTGCAAAACTTCTCCCTGAAAAATCAAGTTGGGAATGGAAGTTGCTATTTTTCGCGAGATGAGACAGCATTGGGTTTTCTTCGTGTTGAATTGAACACGATTATTTTCACCCCATTTGTGAATTTTTGCTAAATCGTTATTTAGCTCACTGACAGTGAAATTTTTTGCTGTTGTATTAACCTGATGATTAATGTTACAGCGGCTATGGAATTCATAGGAAGCTACAAGGGTGCTGTCATCTGCGAAACTGTGAATTGGATTGGAAGTTAAAAATAGAAGATCATTAATGAATATTAAGAAGAGGGTGGGAGAAAGAACAGAACCTTGAGGGACACCAGCGTTTAGTTTAAATTTGTCAGATGATAAACCATCGACCAGAACTCGAATCGTACGATTCGAAAGGAAATCTCCAATCCATTTGAGAAAGACTCTACCTAATCCTATAGCTCTGCATTTTGCTAATAAAGCAGCATGCCATACACGGTCGAAAGCTTTAGAAATATCCAGTGCTACCACATCAGATTCACCAGAGTGGTGAAGACTGATATTGAGCTTTTCACAAAGGTAAGTCATAATATCACCAGTTGAACGACGGGCTCTGAACCCGTATTGTCGATCATGAAGTAAACCTTTATGATCCAGATATTTCAATAGCTTTTGGTTTATAATTTTTTCCATTACTTTGGAAAGGACCGAAGTTATAGCTATGGGGCGGTAGTTAGAGGGATCGCTTTTGTTACCTTTTTTTGGAATTGGAAAAACGTGCGCATTCTTCCATTGGACAGGATGAATACCCGAACTAAAGGATAAATAGAAGAGGTTGCGTAGAGGTTTTGAATAAGAATTTTTGCTTATTAATAACTCTCTTGCATCTGTTTCGAACCACGATATAGTTGGCCCTGTCAGACTCCAACCCGCTGTTCAGGTATTGCTTAAAAGCCTCCTCCTTTTTACGAATGGCTTCTTTGCAAGTGCGATTAAACAATGCTCTGGATTCTCGTTTAATACTTTTCATGGAGTGAGGAATATACAACCTCATTCCAAGTAAAATTGTTTGACTAATCGCATTTGCAGCGAAGTTGACATTTTTATCGCGGAAGCACAATGACCAGTCGAATGCTTTGAAAAAATTGTTTAATCCCTCCCAGTTAGCACGACTATATTGCCATACTAATTTTTTGGGAGGAATCCTTCGGCTGGCTAATGTGCTTACCGGGAAGCTTGTGGTTACCAGGCAGTGGTCGGAGCCCCCCAGGGGACAACCAACTGAAACTACATATTTTTCAGGGTGAGTGGTTAAAAACAGATCCAGGATGTGACCCTCTTGATCAGCTCGGTCGGGGACCCTAGTGGGATTTTGGACAAGTTGAGAAAGATGGAACAGTGTGGAAAATAATTCAACTTGTTTCCCAATTGAGTTTTGACTCAAAGAAGAGTTACTTGAAAAATGAAGCCAGTCTTTGTTGTGTACGTTGAAATCCCCTGCCAGAACAATTTCGGTTTGTGGACATGATTCCAAAATTTCATTGATCTGGTTTGAAAGATTGTCAATTTCCACAGCAGTTTCTTGTTCATTTGAATTGGGTGATCTGTATAAAAAACGGAAATGTATTACATGCTTTTCAACGATAATTTTAACCCAAATATAATGGAAGGTTGGGCTGGAAGGTGTATATTTATCTAGGGTGTTGAAAGCAATATCATTTTTAATGTAAATCGCGATTCCTCTTTTGGGTACGAAGTGCGAAACAAGTGAGTAGCCAATAATATTAAAATTATCATTCTGTCCACTGACTTGTGTTTCATCAAGGGCTAAAATTGCTGGTTTTGTGGAGTTAAGATGACATTCTACGGCATGAAAATTAGCTTGTAGGCCCCGAATATTACAAAAATTAACTCGAAAATTGGCAATTTTTAATAACAATTAGTAAATTGAAAAAAAAAAAACAAATAATATTAAAACTTATAAAATTTAAGATTTAATTATATTATAATTTAGGTTAAATATTGTATGTGTACGATTCATACAACCCGAACAAGTTATCACCGTTTATAAAAACAAAAGTATTGCTAACAATATTTACAAAATACCATCAACAATACCCCTATTTTATTCTGCTATGAGTGAGCAATCGGTTTATAACACCATTCAACAGTTTTTAACTAGACCTTATTGAACTTAGTTACAACCAAAAACTCACACACAGCAAAATCTACGTGCAAGTAAAAATACTCACGTACATGTAAATAATTAAAGTTAAATTAAATAATTTAAGTTAGTTGAAAAGAAATGAACTGAAATTTCAGTACTTCCCTTTCTTTTATGATACAATAAAAAGAAAAAAAAAATAGAGTAAAAATGAGCAAAAATTGACATACCATCAAAAATTAAAACAATACAATTTAAAATTAAAAGCAATACGGTGACATACTATTGATGGTATTAATTAATGAGCGAATTTAGAATATTATCATCCGAGGGAGAGGGAATGAAATGGATATATTATAATTGATTTGTTTACAACTAGTAGATGATAAATAAAGAGTAATCTTCAATAAAAAAAAAAAAACAGTATTAAATGTAATGTAAACAAAACCAAATCACGTGCCGGTATGAAATTAAATGTAAAATTAAATTAAAATTGAAAATTAAAAATAAAATTTGAAAATTAGAAATAAAATTAATAAATTATATTCTTAACACAAAATAAAAAAAGGTTTTAAGCAAATTAAATTAAAATTAGTGCTGTGAATAAATTAAGTAGAAGAATTTTTAATTATACAAAACATAAAATTTTTAATTTATTCAATAAAAAAATTATATTTAAAAGTAAGAGAAAAAAAAATATACTTAACTTGCCGCCATTGGAGATGCGGCCATATTACCAAATCACAACACTGTTTTTTTTTTTTGTTTTTTTAAGTTAGATTTATTTTAAAATAAAATAAAAAAAACTTAATCTTGTTTTTTACACACAAAAAAAAATAAAAAAAAATTATTAATTAAAAAGAAGTGAAATTAAAAAAGAAATAAATATTCTGTGCTAAATTTTTTTAAAACCGTGATAACCTGTTAAAGGTTGAAGAGAGAATACAGATTCAATTAGCAACAGTGACAACCAAGTCAACAAAAGTTTTCTCTGGAGGTCACTTCATTTTAAGGGGGGAGGAGTTATGTGATCATACAATCCTGATCAATCAATACCTGGCACATTTCACAGCAGCTAATATATTTCATAACTTCAAAGTTTATTGTACTGAATAGTTTAATTTAAAATTAAATTAAATTTAACATAAATATCAAAAATTGCAAAACTAAATTAAGTTTACCAAATATCAAATATCAACTATTCTGAATTATTATATTAAATTTGAAATAAATGTACATAATCAATAACTAAAATATTGCTTTGTAAACATTTTGTATGTAAAATTAATTAAAAACGAGGAAGAGTGTAGTAGAGTAGACTGTGTCAACTCTGGGATACCCGTATGACCGTAACATATACGTTATATAATCCGGTCTATTACTTTTGACAAAATTTCAAACATTCAGCTTTGTTAGGTGTAGAGTAATGCTCATATAAAAGAAGGAGTTGTATGGCAGCTACTTGAACCCTTTGCAGTAGGCGAACCAAATTTTGCAGTAACTTTGGCCATTACACTAAACTATTTTTAGCAAAATTTCAGACACCCAGCTTCATTTGGTGTAGTGTCATCCTCATATAAAAGAAGGAGTTGTATGGCAGCTACTCGAAGCCTCAGCAGTAGACCAACTAAATTTTGCTGTAACTTTGGCCATTACACTTAACTATCTTTGGTAAAATTTCTGACAGCTAGCTTCATTAGGTGTAGTGTAATGCTCATATAAAAGAAGGAGTTGTATGGCAGCTACTCGAAACCTCTGCAGTAGACCAACCAAATTTTGCAGTAACTTTGGCCATTAAACTAATCTATTTTTGTCAAAATTTCAGACATGCAGCTTCCATAGATATAGAGTAATGCTCATATAAAATTAGAAGTTGTATGGCAGGTACTCGAACGCGTGGACCAAAATGGCTGGATTTAAATAGCGATTTCGGTTTTTGCATAAAAACGAATTTGTGAAAATTTCATAATCCTAGCTCCTTTACTTTTTGAGTTATCGTGATGACGGATGGACGGACGGACATACATAGCTAAATCGAATTATTTTTCGATTTTGATCCGATCCATACGCTTGAGTCTATATCTACCCCCCCTCCTTCTCTGCGTCATAACGTAATGGCAAATTTATTATACCCTTGGACTATATAGTCATACGGGTATAATAATTCTTTGTGAATTTTTAAAATTTAACTTTCCCACAGTAATAATTTGATTACCTTTGCATTTTTAACATACTAAAGACCTGTAAAATTCAATAATTCTTCAATTAAGTTTGGAGAACCAAATAAACGGTTTATTTAAAATAAAATTTTTTTTTTTGTTTATGTCTAATAAGACATAATTAACTCGTGCTCTCAAGCGATGTATTGAGAAATGAGAAATTGGTGCGCGACTCTGGTGTTGAAACCAGAGGAACAATTTATTATAAATCAACGCAGCTGCTCGGAAACGCATACGACATAGATGTAATCGGTAAATCACAAAGGGATATCTGTGAAGCTTTTTTTGCTTTTGAGGAGAGTGGAGAGAGACAGTAACTTGGATTAAAATCCAACGATTACGCTGCTTAGGTTCCGTAGTAAAGATGAACAATGATGTTCCAGAAAGAGGGGTTTTTGCCTTCATTCCGAAGGAAAGACGCAGAAGAGGTTGACCACACCTTTGATGGAAAGACGGTGTTCAGTAAGACACAAGAATGCTGAATATTATTGGAAGTTGAAGAGAAGCAGAATTCAATGGAGGAAGGCCTTGGACTAGGTCCAAAAATAATAATTTGTTATGCATATAAAGTAAAATTAAGTAATAATCAAAAGTTTCAGTTATTTTTAACACAACTACTCAAAGCCAATATTGTTTCTACGGAATTACTTGACAGGGTAGTCTTTTGTCCAGTTTCTAGATTAAAAACACATGACATGTTTTATCCCCAGTTTCATCGTACTAATTATGGTAAATTTGAACCTCTTAACAAGATGATGGCTTTATGTAATAAATATAAACACATTATTAACCTTCAAACTAACCAAATAGTTTAAAGAAAGATCTATATTTGCATCGTTGAAATGTTGGGAGTATCTTTAGTTTATTATTTTTTTTTGTTTATTTTTCATATTAAATTTATTAAATTTATTCTTAAATTTGATTAATAATTTTGGTTATTGTTAAACCTTTAATTATTATTATAATGAAAAACGTTAACGAATTTGTTACTTTTTTAAATGTTTTTTAAATGATTTTTAATTGATTTTTCGTTTTTTTTTTTTTTTGTATGATTGTTTAATATAAATTTTGCATTAATTAGTATTGTAATATTTAATTTTTTTTTTATTTCATTTTGTTAGTTTTAAGTAATAATTGTAACGTGTTTGAATTAAGCATGAGTCAAAATAAATAAATAAATTTCATTGATTCAAATATTATACTTAACATCAGCATTCCTATATTTTCTAACCATAACTTTAATCTTTTTCATATAATCGCATTACCCACAAAAAATAATAAACTAAAAATTCCTAAACCCTAAGTTATTCATAATACCTATAATATTCAATACTTCAACAAACCATGCACTACAATCGAAGGTATATATATTTGTCAAGAATCATCCTTTCAAGAAAACAACCGTTCCTGCGTAAATAATCTACTACAAAATAAACTGAAGTTGAACAAATACCAGATGTTTTACAACCCGAACCTAATTTTATCTTTTTAATAAATGTAGCTGATATTGTAATTAAATCCAACTGTGGTGTAAAAGATTTCAAAACAGAACACACCCAACTTGTACATTATAAAAATTGTACAGTCGAAATTAATAACATAATACCCCGAGAAAACGTCGATCGATTTTAGGACAACATTTATAATCCAATGGAATTTACTAATATAAACTCTACTATAATTACAGAAAACATACAACTACAGAAATTAAAGTTATACCAAAAAACCAACACTGAAGCAATCAAATTACTACAAAAAAAAACTATCAAACTGGATTTCGAAATAAAAACAATAGCAATTATAATCATTTTAGTACTAATCACAATTATTTCTTTTACAGCAGTTAAAACTAAATCAAAAAACAACATAGTATTACAAGTTTACCATATACAGATTCTATTAGCAACAGTGACAACAGGTCACTAGGTCACATTTTTATAAGTCAAAGATTGCGGCTCCAGAGTCGTTTTAAGCTTTTTCGTTTTTTGGAAACATTAAAAACATTGGAAAAGTTGCATTGGGCCCCCGTGCCGAAACGGATTAACCGAGCTCAACAAAAACTTGTGTCAGCCTCTCTTTCCGAAACACAAATCCGAAACACAAAATTTTTTGGAAGCCCGCCAGGCCGAAATGGGCTAGTTATTCCAACCAAATTTATACAACTATTTCCGGTTGCTAAGAGGAACATTTGTGTTTTTCAAAACGGTTCGACTGATAGACTTGAAATTTTCCACAAATGTTCCCCTTAGCAACTGGCATTAGTTGGTTGGAATAAATTAACACATTTTGACCTGGCGGGCTTCCAATAAAGTTTGTGTTTCCGATTTGTGTCCAATTTTACAGGGTGGTTTCGCAGTCGAAAAGGGAGTCTGGCAAAAATTTTTGTTGAGTTCGGTTAACCTGTTTAGGCACGAGGGTGCAATGAAGCTTTTTCAATGTTTTTGATGTCGAATCAAAACGGTTTTACCGATTGACTTGAAATTGTGCACAAATGTTCCCCTTAGCAACTGGCATTAGTTGTATAAATTTGGTTGGAATAAATTAACCCATCTCGACCTGGCGGGCTTCCAAAAAAATTTTGTGTTTCCGATTTGTGTCCAGTTTTACAGGGTGAAGTTGTAGCCGAAAAGAGAGGCTGACATAAATTTTTGTTGAGTTCGGTTAACCCGTTTGGGTACGAGAGCGCAATGAAGCTGTTTTAATGTTTTTGATGTCGAATCAAAACGGTTTGACCGATTGACTTGAAATTGTGCACAAATGTTCCTCTTAGCAACCAGAATTTGTTGTATAAATTTGGTTGGAATGAATAAAAAAATTTCGTCCTGGCAATCTTCCAAAAAAATTGTGTGATTTGTATCCAATACAGGTTTATTTTGCAGTCTAAAAGAGAGGCTGCAAAAAGTTTTAGGATTAAGTTCGATTAACCCGTTTTCCGACGACGCCTTGAAGTTTCTATAAATTTTATTTGCTTAAACTATTAAAAGAATTTTTTTGAAAATTTTGTTTGAGCATTTTAATTATAAAAACCCACAGGGTTAATTTGGTTTTGACCTGTTAACGCGTTTTGCACAATGAGTCAATGGAATTTTCTAATTTTTGGATTAACGCAAGTTAACCTTTATACCAAAAGCTCACTTAATAAATAATACTAATTTTTTTGCTCTCAAATAGTCTCAAATAGTGTAAAAGCTAAATGAGATTATATTATTAATAATAAAAATAAAGCTAATAAAGAATCCGAATAATAACATCTTTAAATTTAAATAACGTAATATATTCCATCTCTACATTTTTTCGTTAGTCTATGTTTTTTATCTACTTTGCAGTTGTTGTTTTTTGAAAAAAGATTTCGGTGCAGTTTTCTTCAAATAAAATCTAAAAATCAAATATATTATGCTTAAATACATAGTATTTTAAAACAGTTTTTCCAAGAAAGAAGCCTACATTTCTCTCATAAAATCATAAACAAACGAGGAAGAACGTAGTAGAACTTTCAGGTAAGTACAAAACAAAATATAAATTGAAAAGCAGATTTTTAAACCTTTTCTAAACCATCGACTATATTTTATTTAAACGCCGGCAATTCAAGCAAACTGCTATTTACTTGGTATAATGACATAATGGCAAATTTAGTATACTCTTTTGACGTATGAATGGAGTTTTAATTTAAGTTGATGTTATTGAAAAAAGTTAACACTAGAATGGTGTACACGTTAATTTTAAAGTGTAAAAAAACAATTTTTTTAAAGCGAGTTTTTTAAGCATTTTTCAGCAAATTTATCAAATTTCACTTGAAGCTTTTCATAATTATTAAATAATAACAATATAAAAATTCAAGCAGCACCAAATTGTCAAGAAGCAGAAGAAAAGCGTACAGAAAAATTAGAGATAATCGTTAAAACGGTTTTTCAAACTTTTTTTTAAAGTTTTTGTTTCGCAATCGGTTAAAAGAACTCGACAAAACATTTTTTTAAACATTCCCCTAATTCAAAGAAGTTTTACCTACTTACAAAAATTGGACGTAATTTACTTACAAAAAGTTTTTTGCAAAAGCTGCTGTGCCACAATGGGTTAACGGAACTCAACAAACCTGTTTTTGAAACTTTGACCAAGCAATATTTCGCAAAATTGGACGTAATATCCATTATAAATTTTTTTTTGAAAAAATTGTCGGGTGGCAAGAGGTAACAAATTCCAAGTCTGTTAATAGAGTGAACTCCATTGCCAAAGAGGAACACCTATACAAAATTTGAAGTCAATCGATTAAAGAATTTCTAATTTATAGCAAAGTAACGAAAAAACCTATAAAAAGCTGTTGGGCCGCAACGGGTTAACTGAACTCAACAATAATTTTTTGAGGCTTTCTTTTTAATACAAATCAGTACTTCGAAAAAATGGCCGAAACTTGCTTCTTTGCAATTTGCACGCTTCCGGGCAACGCCGGGTAAATCTGCTAGTATTAGATAAATGAGGAGTTCAGAAGCATATTGGGCATAACTCACATGCATAAAAAAAAAATTTTTTTTTTGTTTTTACAACAGTAAAATATGTCTCCGAGAATCATTTCCAGTTTTGGAATATTTTTTCCTTATTTATTTATAACACAAAAATATTTTTGCTTTTCTAACTTTTTTAATTTTTTAAAAACGAAAGATGCTTAACCCACATACTTTTTTGCTTAAGCCATTTTGGCTTTAAAAAAAATTTCAAATATTTATATAAAGTGCATTAGCGCATTAAATTACCTTCTGTTTTGAATTATAGTATTTTTTTTTTCTGTAAAATATAAAACTATCTAAAAGTAAAATTAAATATGTAAAAACCAAAATGAATGAGTTAATAATATAAATCTTAATTTAATAATTTTACTCTAAGAACCTTCAAATTAAATTTTATTAATTTGAATGCGATACATATTGTATCTTTATTTAACGGTATTTTCTTATTTTATGCTGCTTTTAATATTATTTCTATTATTTCGATATTATTGTAAAATTTAAAAATTATTAAATAAATAAACTACTTTTTTAATAATTTCTTATAACTCTTGAACATACAAATTAAAATTGTTTTACTAGATATTTAATGAATTTGGTTTAGTAAATTAAATGATAGGAATTCTCCTAATAATGGAAGGTATTTCTTTTGTTATTTTAAAAGTTATTAATTATATTTAAATTAAAGTAAAATTTGAAAGCGTAAATTAAGCTGTAATCGGAAATGTCGCACTAATGTAAACTGCATTTGCAGTTTAATCGAAAAAGTATTTTGATTTAAGTCTCGTAGTTTTTAATGTCACACTTCGATTACTACTTTTGCAGTATAATCGATTATTTAGTAAGACAAAAATCACCTAAATGGAAATGTCATTTTTACATCAACTGCATGTTTTGAAATTGCAAATTAGTCAAAAAAATTTTATACGTGCACAAAATGAATACCGAAATGTAAATAAAAAATTTTAATTAGATTTAATTTTAATTAAATTTTCAAAACATTAAAACTTTATGTTGCAGTGATGACTTCGAAGAACACTGGAGCACTGATTTTGTGAAGCTTTTGATAAGCGTTAGGTTGAAATTCGAACCAGCGTTTCAAGATGGTAACAGTGTGGAAAAAAGTACATAAAGAAATAATTACGCAAAATGTCGAATTTCCATTTTCAGTAGATGAATGCAAAAATTTTGTTTTAAATTTTATTTAAATTTTTTTCAATTTTTATTTTGATAATCGTCAAATGATAAACGTCACATGATATTTACTGCAAAAGTCTAAAAGTAATGCGACAAAAACATTTTTGTCGTGTTTGTCAAAATACATGTAGTAGATGATCAACTGCTTTTGCATTTAATCTTAGTGTGACATTTCCGATTACAGCTTTAGTTTCAGTTAAAAGTGTGATTTTAAAATGAATTCTAATTATGTCGTTTACAGGTTTATTCACTAATTTTTTGGTTATATTTGTTGAATTTGAATAGCCTCATTCCTTACACTTTTAATTAAGATCTTTTTGCGGAATTTGAACCTGAATATGTTCCATCAAATCAAAGTTTATCTACACAAATTTATTTATTTTAATTTCAGTATCAAGTCTGATCAATTCAAGCTAAATTTATTACAAATTTGGAAAAATAATTTTTTAAAAAACCTCAATGATTTGGGTAGTACTACACCCTAAATAATTTATCTAAAATTAAATAAAATTAAATACAAAATATTTCTCCGCCTTTTTTTATTACAACTTTATTACAATGTACTTACTACAAAAGGTTACCAGACCAATATCAGGGACATATCTTGGTCATGTGCTAAATGGTGATTCTACAGCTGAAATGTATATTTCACCATTTAATCATTATTTATCTGATCACTTAGGTTTAATGATAGAATTAGCAAACATAAATATAAATAACAATAATACGTCAAAAAATAAGATTGTTTTTTAAAAAAATTAACTTAAAGAAGAATTAATAAAATAAATTACATTAAAGAAGAATTGTCTGATATTGCAACAGGTGCAAATTTAAAAGAAGTTGTACAAGATCGAAATAATGAGATAATTAAAAATGTAAGACGAGGTGCAGTTCAAAAACTCAATGAAATATATGCAAATTAAAAGAAGAAAACCTATAAAAAGACCACTCTTTAATAATTTAAATTATTTTAAGTCAAAGCGACGCAAAGTGAGTAACAAAAAGAAGCAAAAAGATATTTTGGGTTGATTATGATTGAATGTATGAAGTCTGAGTTGGATATTTTTAAAAAACAACCTATTCAGTCGAGTAAATTACGATCGGAAGAAATTTCCTACTTCTTTGGATAATCCATCAATAATAGAATTCATTTTATATGGTCATGGGGATATAGGGATCTTTCTTTTGCATATCCAAAATTAAAAGAACAAATTTTAAAAAAAGATGGAACTCCATAGCAAAATGATAAAAACACTGAAGAAAAATTAATTCAACAACCAATAGTAGTCAATAATCTTTTACATTCATTAATAAAACAATGTAACGTACAGCAAAATGGAAAGAATATATTTCCATCTGATGGAAATTATCATTACAGAGCTTATAGTGAATCATTATTAAATTATGGTACAGATGCCGCTACAACACATTTGGAATGTTTGGGATGGGATCTCGATAAGCCAAATATAGGAAGACATGATAATAATGGTTCAAAAGAACGTGAAAAATTATATCAAAATAGCAATGTAGTAGAACTTATGTGAAAACTACATTTAGACATGTTTAATCAATCTACACTTCTCATAAAAAATGTTGATATTCGAATTCTTTTAACACTGGAAAAATCAGACTTTCACTTTTTTGCAGATGATTCTGACGAATCCCAAATGAAAATTTAGAAGCTGCTTTATTTATGAGACATAACTATTAATCCAAGTGTACTATTAGCACACAATGCGGTATTAGAAAAACGAAAGCCAAATACAAATACAAACGTGTAGAGGTAAAAAGTTTTAATATTCCGCAGAATAGTTCATCGGTATTACTTGATGTTTTCATTGGTCAGTTACCAAATTCAATAATATTTTGTATGACAGAAAATATAGGTTATTCTGGAAAAAGATAAAAAAAACCCATACAATTTTAAACATTTTGATATTTCACAATTTGTTTTAAACGTAAATGAAGTTCAAATACCTAATTCTGCAATTGAAACCAGTTTTTCGGATGAAAATAGTTGCTACACAAGAGCATACAGCACACTATTTTCAGGTTCTGGAATTTACCACAATGATAAAGGTCATCAGATAACAAATATGTCTTTGTTTAGTAATGGACTTTTCATGTTAGCTTAAAATTTAACTTCAGATGCATCAGGAAATGAAGTGTGTCAAGGTTTATTAAATCAGGCTACAGTTAGAATTGAGGCAAGGTTATCAAAACCACTTCCATCTACACTAACCGCTATTGTTTATGGAGAATTTGATGGAAGCTTACAAATTGATAAAAACCTAAATATATTTACAAATCTATAAATACCACACATAAAAATGAATTCAACTAATTGACAAAATGTCGGTGCCTTGTGCTTTACTGGATGTAACGTTTAATTGCGATGATAATAATACCTTATTTGTAAAAGATACATGTATAGTTGGTATTAAAGAACCTGGTAAAAAGTTTGTGAAAGAGCTCAAGTATAAATTTCCAACTAGAGAATTTCTAAATGATAATTTTGAAAATTATTCTTTTGGAACTATGTATAACAATAAAATAAATTAAGAGCTCTGTCAAATACTAGAAAAATTTGAGGTTATTTTAACAAATAAAAAAATTAAAAAAGAGTTTTTATCGGACTACATAAAAGAAGCATCCAAAGTATATGACTTGAGTCAATTTGATTAATGAACACCCAGGAGGTAAATAACCTGTTGAGATGTAATAAACGAAGGAGTAAAATTTTTAAAGGGGTTTTTGCTTTAGATCAACTTCCCAAAACAATTAAAAAACAAACTTTTTCATTTGTAAACATAGATAAAGCTAAAGATCGAGGAACACATTGGTTGGTTATTTATATTCCTAAACATGGTTGTATCAAATATTTTGATTCTTTTGGCAGAAAACCTGATAAATTAGAAATTTTATGTTACTTAAAAAATTATTGTGTTTTTAATAAAAAACAATTACAAAGTAACTATTCTGATGTCTGGGATAGTATTGCTGTGTTTATTCATGGTATAGATGTTGCGGTTATAGTATGAATACCTTTTTAAAAAAATTTAATAGAGGTAATGTAGAAAACGACAAATTAATTATAAATACCTTTCAAAAACTTTTTGGAAAATACAAGTCGTTACAAGCTTGTGTTCCTAAAACGTATAAGTATTAAAACACTATAAATAAATGTTAGTAAAATTAAAGAAATTGAGGTACTTAGTCAGAGTTATAATTTATTGCTAAGCTATACATAATTCCTCAATTAAAGTCGCACATTAAAAATTTCTGTTGGATTTGACTGTAAAACGTTTGAAGTTTCATGCTTATTTCATAGTATTGGTAAAAGGGAGATTGTCTTAAAATATCACGAATGGAATAAATTTTATTATCAATTTAACGCAAAACTCGATTATCAGGTGATAAAAGACATAAAAAAGAGCTTGCATCATGGGTTAAGATCTGTGAATGGACAAAGCATAAGTATTAACAGAGAAGAAGAAGAACTGTTTTACAATTTAAACGATTTTATTCAAGCAGTGATGAAATAGTATAAGTCTGCTGAGTTAAATATAAAATAATATGTTGCAGAATACCTAAAATTATGTGATGAATAAAAAGTATTAAGGTTACAGAAAGAAATTTATATACCAATGCAGCTATTTAATGTAAAATGTAATTATTGAAGACTATTTTTTGAAATCCCTGTTATGTTAAATGCCATAAAATCGATTATTGGTAGAGCTAAAGTTATACCAAAAACATTCACTCTGATCAGGGTAAGGAATTTTTTAATTCACAATTTCAAAATTATATGAAAGAAAAATCAATCAATCATTATCATACATTTAGTGAATTAAATAATCAATTGTTGAACGATTCAACCGCACATTAGAAAATTCGACGTGGCAACAATTTAATTAACAATAGTACAACAAAACTTTCTCCTGAATAAATCACAAATAAAAACGAAAAAAAATTTCTAAGGAATGTGTATACTGAACCTAAAATGATCCAAACAAGTAAAGAAACAGTCAGTCGGTCAACCGACTTAGAAATTTGGTTCAAATTTAAGGACATATACATAAGTCACTTTAGCACCATAAAAGCTGTTATTAATTTGATCGTAAGACATAGCTAATAAAATTAACTTTATAATACTAAAAACATTTTCTAATTACACTATCTCTTAAAATATATTTCAAATACTTACTAATTTATCTATTTAAAAATATTAAAAAACAAAAACACTTGAAAGAAATGAAAATATATTTATTCCAATTCAATTACAAAATGAAAAAATTCTAATTATTAAATTTTGTGATAAAAAGATAATCAAAGCATAATATATTTAATAATCCAAATTTTTCAAAATTGCAATTATTTTAAATGGTTAGTTTATATACATAATAGAAAAGCTTATAAACGCAAAATATGCAATAAATGTATTTCTAAAATACAATTACAAATTTAGACCTTTTCATATAATTCATTTAAATATAAAAATAAATTTTACATAAATGCAGCAAGTACCTTTGAACATAGATGAACCACTACAATTAAGTCTAAATTTCGGGGACACATAGGAAATAGGAAATATATTCTTTGGCTTCGAAATTATACTCGCTCAGCCCCAAATCCATCAAAAGCTTCTAGAATCCGAACTCATTTACCAAACTCGACCAGAACCAATCGCCATGGTAGTTTCATTACTAGTAACCTAGAGTTTAAATTTCACCAAAATAGTGGTATTATTTTTTTTTGAGTTATGGTGTTTTTAAAATAATGTTCGTTAGCCCTTGAACTTCTCAAAGGTTCCAGAACCCGAAACCATGGTACGATTTCGCCCATATGCAGTCTCCGTCATACTTTCAATACTAGTTAACCCTTTTACACAATTGGAAAGTTCTATCATAATTTTAAGTTACTAGTTTTATTAATTTCGATGATAAGCTTTTACACATTAGGGGGTCTAAGAGAAGTACTGAAACACCACTCCGATTGAACCAAAATTAGAGGGACACGCAGGAAATAGTAAAGAACACCCATGTGCCAAATTTGAAGCTTGCACATTTGTTTCAAGTTACTATCTTTATTAATTTCGAAAATATGCTTTAAGGTCCTCGGAACTGAGTGGCTGGTCCTCACCTACTACTCCAATTGGGCTCAAATTTCAAGGAGATTAAGGAAAACGAAAGCGACACCCTGATACCAAATTTGGAGGTTCTATCTTCATTGGTTTCGTAATTATGCTAGTTTGGCCCTAATTCGATCAAAAAGTTCTAAGTTCCGAACCCATTGTCCAATCCTCACCGTACGTAATCACCGCTGTAGTTTCATTACCAATAACCTACAGCTCAAATTTCATGAAGATAGCGTCTTTAGTTGTTGAGTTATCGTGATTTTTTATATATGTTCGTTAGCCCAGAAACCGATTAAAAGGTCCAGAATCCGAACCCTTGGGCTGCTTTCGCCCTTATACAGTCCGCGCTGTACTTATAGTACTAGTTAACCTTTGTACACAATTTGAACGTTCTATCTTAATTTTAAGTTATTATTTTTAGTAATTTCGACTATAAGCTTTTAAAACTTGGGAGGTCTAAGAGGGGTACTGAGCCACCGCTCCAATTGATTTACATTTCTTCTTCATTTTCTCAAGTTGCCAATTTTAAAGATATGCTTTAAGGTCTTCGGAAATGCGTGGCTGGTCCCCGACCCACTACTCCAATGGGGCCCAAATTTCCAAGACACTTAGGAAATAGGAAGGAACACCCTGATACCGAAATTGAAGGTTCTATTTTCATTGGTTTCGGAATTGTGCTCGTTTGACCTAAATTCGATCAAAAAGTTCTAGTTTCCGAACCCATTGTACATTATCCACCGTACGCAATCACCGCCGTAGTTTCATTACCAGTACCCTACAACACAAATTTGATGATGATAGCGTTAGTATTTGTTGAGCTATCGTGATTTTTTATATATGTTTGTTAACCCTTCGATCGATTAAAAGGTCCAGAATCCGACCCACGGGCCGATTTCGCCCATATGCAATCCCCGCCGTACTTTCAGTTCTAGTAATTTATAGTTATAATTTTATCAAGATAGCTCCATTATTTTTTGAGCTTCCGCGCCTACGGACGGACGGACGGACATGGCTATATCGACTCAGCAGGCCACGCCGATCACAAATATATATCCTTTTGCATATCTAGCTCGCTTCCTTTAGGTGGTTACAAACACCATACCAAGGTTAGTATACCCCTTTACCTATTCTATAGGTGTAGGGTATAAAAATAAATATAAGGTTGGAAATTTTGTAAGAATAAGTAAATATAAAGGTCATTTCGAAAAAGGTTATCACCAGAAGTGGTCATCTGAAATATTCAAAATTGAAAAGATCAATAATACTTATCCTGTTGCATATCAATTATCACACTACACTAACACTCAAATTTCTGGAAACTTTTATCAAGCTGAGCTTACACCTGTAAAATACCCCCTTGTTGAGAAAATTATTAAAAAGCAAGGAAATAAAGTATACGTAAAATATCTTGGATTTGATAACAATCATAAGACATGGAAAAATAAAAAAGATATTGTTTAACTATTGAATAATATATTCTTTATTGTTTTAAATAAATACTAGTATCGCCCTGTGCTCGAAATTCGAGCTATTTTTGCATTTAAGTTAACATATAAAATTCGTTTTGTGTAAATTATATTAGACTATACATAATAAAAATTATGCCAACGGTGTTGTCAACAATTCTTGCGCTTGAAATGCTTAAAGAAAATTTATAATTCTTCTTAATTATTAAAAGGTTGGTAAGTACCGATTTTTGAGTTTTATTTCTATAGCTTAAGCCGCTTTAAAGAGAGGATAAATTGGTACAGTTAAATTAAATTAAAATTCTAAATACATATAATTATTATTCTAATAAATACATATTTCTAAACATATACATATATTTATTGAAGTCAAGAACCCAAAATTCGAGTTAATGCTGTTCTTCATATAGCAAACTGTACTTTTTATACCTTACACCTATAGAATAGGTAAAGGGGTATAGGTATTAACTTTGGTATGGTGTTTGTAACCACCTAAAGGAAGCGAGCTAGATATAGAAAAGTATATATATTTGTGTCCGTCCGTCCGTCCGTAGGCACGATAACTCAAAAAATAATGGAGCTATGTTGATGACATTTTAACTGTAGGTTACTAGGACTGGAAGTACGGCAGGGATTGCATATGGGCGAAATCGGCCCATGGGTTCGGATTCTGGACTTTTTAATCGATCGAAGGGCTAACGAACATATATAAAAAATCACGATAACTCAACAACTAATGACGCTATCTTCATCAAATTTGTGCTGTAGGTTACTAGTAACGAAACTACTTCGGGGATTGCGTAAGGTCGGGATTGGACCATGGGTTCGGAACCTAGAACTTTTTGATCGAATTTAGGCCAAACGAGCATAATTCCGAAACCAATGAAGATAGAACCTCCAAATTTGGTATCAAAGTGTCCCTTGCTATTTCCTAAGTGTCTTGGGAATTTGGGTCCCATTGGAGTATCGGGTCGGGGACCAGCCACACATTTCCAAAGACCTTAAAACATATCTTTAAAATTAATAAAGATAACAACTTGAAAAAATGTAGAAGCTTCTAATTTGCCACAAGGGTGTTCTTTACTATCTCTTGCATGTTCCCCTAATTTGGGATCAATTGGAGAGGTGGTTCAGTACTCCTCTCAGACCTCCCAAGTTTTAAAAGCTTTTAATCGAAATTACTAAAAATAGTTACTTAAAATTAAAATAGAACGTTCAAATTGTGTACAAGGGTTAACTAGTACTATAAGTACAGCGCGGGCTGTATAAGGGCGAAATCAGCCCTTGGGTTCGTATTCTGGGCCTTTTAGTCGGTGTCAGGGATAACGAACATATATTAAAAATCACGATAACTCAACAACTAATGACCCTATCTTCATGAAATTTGTGCTGTAGGTTATTGGTCATGAAACTACAGCGGTGATTACGTACGGTGAGGATTGGACAATGGGTTCGGAACTGAGAACTTTTTGATCGAATTAGGGCCAAACTAGCGTAATTCCGAAATCAATGAAGATATAACCTTCAAATTTGATGTCAGGGTGTCACTTCCTATTTCGTAAGTGTCTTTGAAATTTGGGCCCCATTGGAATAGTGGGTTGGGGACCAGCCACTCAGTTCCGAGGATCTAAAGGCATATTTTCGAAATTAATAAAACTAGTAACTTAAAATTAAGATAGAACGTTCCAATTGTATACAAGGGTTAACTAAAATGACGGGACTGCATATGGGCGAAATCGTACCTGGTTCTGGAACCCTTGACAAGTTCAAGGACTGACAAACATATCTTAAAAACACCATAACTCAAAAAATAATGCCGGTATGTTGATGAAATTTAAACTCTAGGTTACTAGTAATGAAAGTACCATGGGAATTGGTTGTGATCGACTTTAATTTCAAAGCCAAAGAATATATTTCCTATGTCCTATGTGTCTCCGAAATCTAGACTTAATTGTAGTGGTTCAGCATTGTTCAAAGGTACTTGCTGCATTTATGTAAAATTTATTTTTATATTTAAATGAATTATACGAAAAAGAGTAAATTTATAATTGTATTTTAGAAATACATTTTTTGCATATTTTGCGTTTCTAAGCTTTTCTATTAGGTATATAAACTAACCATTTAAAATAATTGCAATTTTGAAAAATTTGAATTATTAAATATATTAAGATTTGATAAGATTTTTATCACAAAATTTAAAAATTAAAATTTTTTCATTTTTAATTGAATTGGAATAAATATATTTTCATTTATCAAAAGTTTTTTTGTTTTTTAATATTTTTAAATAGATAAATTAGTAAGAATTTGTAATATTTTTTAATAGATAGTGTAAATAGAAAATGTTTTTAGTAGAATAAAGTTAATTTGGTTAGCTATATCTTACGATCAAATTAATAACAGCTTTTATGGTGTTAAAATGACCTAGGGATATCTCATTAAATTTGAACCAAACAGGTGTAGGGTATTTCTAAGTCGGTTGCACCGACTGACTGCTTCTTTACTTGTTTCTAAACATTTTAGTACGACTTGAACTACATATGTTGTATGTATTCTGTGTCATAATTAAAAAACTCTATGAATACATAATATGTACAACAAAATTTAACATATCATAATTCATAAGTTTGGTATTTAGTATTATATTATATTGAAGCTGCCAGAAGTACAAATAATACTCAAGTTGACCGAAGTCTTTTTTTAAATCTTGTAGTGCATTCACTAATTCTAACACTACAATTATTACAATACCTATATAACTTCACCGTACACATACATTTAATTTATACTAATACAATACCTAGTTAACTTCAACGTATTTTTACATTCTTTCTCACGAACACAATACCTAATTAAAAAGTACGCTAATATACTTTTATAACAATTTAATAAAGATATCTAATTTCATATATACCTTAAGTATATACGAACACATTAATCACATTAATTCTTTAGCAAAAATGCTGATTCTAAACATTTAAATTTAAAACAACAATTAACACCCGTACCATATAATATTATATATTTTTACTGTTTGTTTTACATTTATAAAAAAAAGTCATTATGAAACAATTTAATATTTGTCAATTTAAATTATATTTTTAAGAAAATAGCCCATATGGCACTTTTTATTGTGAAATAATAAATTTAATAATGTTAATGTAATTACCTCTACTAAAAAAAAGTAGTGGGAAATTTTAAATATTGTATAAATACCATTGTAAATTTCAAAAAAGATAACAATTAAAAGTTTAAGCTCTTAGATAGCTTAACTAAGAAAACAAAAAAAAGGCTTTTAATTTGACCAAGACAGAATCTCTAAATTGGGTTCAGCCCATAGAGAAATAACCATCACAGTGTGACATAGGGCTTATGGCCCTCAGCACTTTGGTTAAGACAAGTACCGCAAAACTACCAGGATAGACATAATAAAGTATCACCAAAATTAAGGATCTATCTTATTACCAATAAATATAGGACAAAATTTATCACATGGCGACCCTGCCTAAATAGACGAATCCGAAGGAAGACCATGGCCAAGAGGACGTGATTATGAAACAGATGACAGATCAGCAATTCCATGATTTATTCGGCAAAATCACGGGGGACATAGAGATAATAAAGACAGAAATAAGACTCAAGAAGAAAGAAATTGAAAATTGCCAACCCAGAGCCACAAAATATAACCTACACGACCAACCGAAATTCAAGGAAAAATTTGGACCAATACAAAAGCTAAAACCGCTAAACGAAGTAATAGAGGAGATTCCAACTTGGGGCCCTAAACCAATCTCCATAGAAACATACAAACAAAGAGATCAACGACAACAACCACAAAATAAACAAACAACAAAAGAAAAAAAAATTAAAACCGGAAAGATAGCAAAAATCAACGGGGAGATAAAAGAACTTCACAAGATCAACACAATTACAATCAACGAAGAGCTAAGAAAAAAATTCCTGTCGAAGATCCAGGAACTAAAAACAGAAAAAAGGGTTTTATCTAAAGAAAAGAAAAAAAAAATTATGAAGAAGCAAAATCAACTAAAATAAAATTTTTAGACTAAAATAAATTAAAAATTAAAATTTTTTCAAAAAAAAAAAAAAAAATAAAATAAAATAATGTCAAATTTTACAAAAAAAAAATATATATATATAATAAATTAAAATTTTCTTTTGTTTTTCAAAAATATATTCTAAATAAGACAAGAACTTGCTAAAATGGACTTTGACATTGACAAAACTTTAAAAATAATACCCTTGTTCGAAGGAGATAAAGATAAATTATCAAATTTTGTAAACTTAACAAAATATCTTTATGAAGCCACTAAGGCAACCGAACAGGAAAACTTATACAATTTATCTACAACACCAGGTTGACGGAAAAACCAAAAAATAAATTAAACATACCCGCTCCAAAAAATTTGGAAGAAATAACCACAGCTTTACAAAAAGCATATCAATTAGCGCGTCCGTTGGAAATAGTTCAAGCAGAACTAGTTTCCACAGTACAGGCCCAAAGGCCTCTTCATAAATATGTAGAAAGAATAGAAAAATTAATTGCAGAAATCAATGCAATACAAATTAGTCAAAAAGGAGAAGGACATAGACAGATTATAACATCGCTTAATGACCAATATGCAATCGGAATCTTTAAAGCTGGTCTCAATGAAAATATATCATAAACTATCCATGCAGCAAGACCTGAATCTCTAGCAGCCGCAATTCAAATTGCTACAGAATATGATGCTAGTAATAACAAAACAAAACAAATTTTATTTATGCAAAATAGGAACAACAATTTTAACTATAGAAACAACAACAACAATAATAATAAAAATTTCAACGACAGAAACTTCAACAGAAATTTCAACAACAACAATTTCAATAGAAATTTTAACAATTCCAATAACAACAGAAATCTCAGTAGAAATTTTAATAACAAAAACAATACTAGAAATTTTAACAATTATAACGGCAACAATTACAACAACAAAAATAATCAAAACAGAAGTCGCAACAATTTCAACAATAACAAGTAAAGAAACAGTCAGTCGGTGCAACCGACTTAGAAATACCCTACACCTATTTGGTTCAAATTTAAGGACATATCCATAAGTCATTTTAACACCATAGAAGCTGTTATTAATTTGATCGTAAGACATAGCTAACCAAATTAACTGTATAATACTAAAAACATTTTCTAATTACCCTATCTATTAAAAAATACTACAAATTCTTACTAATTTATCTATTTAAAAATATTAAAAAACAAACAAACTTGAAATAAATGAAAATATATTTATTCCAATTCAATTACAAAATGAAAAAATTCTAATTATTAAATTTTGTGATAAAAAGATAATCAAAGCATAATATATATAATAATCCAAATTTTTAAAAATTGCAATTATTTTAAATGGTTAGTTTATATACCTAATAGAAAAAGCTTATAAACGCAAAATATGCAATAAATGTATTTCTAAAATACAATTAAAAATTTACACCTTTTCATATAATTCATTTAAATATAAAAATAAATTTTACATTAATGCAGCAAGTATCTTTGAACATAGCTGAACCACTACAATTAAGTCTAGATTTCGGAGACACATAGGACATAGGAAATATATTCTTTGGCTTCGAAATTAAACTCGACCACAACCAATTCCCATGGTACTTTCATTACTAGTAACCTACTGTTAAATTTCATCAAAATACCGGCATTATTTTTTAAGTTATGGTGTTTTTAAGATATATGTTTGTTAGTCCTTGAACTTTTCAAGGGTTCCAGGACCCGAAATTATGGCACGATTTCGCCCATATGCAGTCCCGTCATACTTTCAATACTAGTTAACCCTTGTACACAATTGGAACGCTCTATCTTAATTTTAAGTTACTAGTTTTATTAATTTCGATGATAAGCTTTTACACATTGGGGGGTCTAAGAGAGGTTCTGAACCACCACTCCAATTGATCCCAAATTAGGGGGGCACGCAAGAAATAGTAAAGAACACCCTTGTGGCAAATTGGAAGCTTCTACATTTGTTTCAAGTTACTATCTTTATTAATTTCGAAAATATGCTTTAAGGGCCTAAGAACTGAGTGGCTGGTCCCCGATCCACTACTCCAATGAGGCCCAAATTTCAAAGACACTTACGAAATAGGAAGGGACACCCTGATACCAAATTTGGAGGTTCTATCTTCATTGGTTTCGGAATTATGCTCGTTTGGCCTAAATTCGATCAAAAAGTTCTAAATTCCGAACCCATTGTCCAATCCTCACCGTACGTAATCACCGCCGTAGTTTCGCTGCCAATAACCTACAGCACAAATTTCATGAAGATAGCCTCATTAGTTGTTGAGTTATCGTGATTTTTTATATATGTTCCTTAGCCCTGACATCGATTAAAAGGTCCGGAATCCGAACCGCTGGGCTGATTTCGCCCTTATATAGTCCGCGCTGTACTTATAGTACTAGTTAACCCTTGTACACAATTTGAACGGTCTATCCTAATTTTAAGTAACTATTTTTAGTAATTTCGATTATAAGCCTTTAAAACTTGGGAGGTCTGAGAGGGGTACAGAACCACCACTCCAATTGATCCCAAATAAGGGGAACACGCAAGAGATAGTAAAGAACACCCTTGTGGCAAATTGGAAGCTTCTACATTTTTTCAAGTTGTTATCTTTATTAATTTTAAAGATATGCTTTAAGGTCTTCGGAAATATGTGGCTGGTCCCCGACCCACTACTCCAATGGGACCCAAATTCACAAGACACTTAGGAAATAGGAAGGGACACCCTGATACTAAATTTGGAGGTTCTATCTTCATTGGTTTCGGAATTATGCTCGTTTGGCCTAAATTCGATCAAAAAGTTCTAGGTTCCGAACCCATGGTCCAATCCCGACCTTACCCAATTCCCGAAGTAGTTTCATTACTAGTAACCTACAGCACAAATTTGATGAAGATAGCGTCATTAGTTGTTGAGTTATCGTGATTTTTTATATTTGTTCGTTAGCCCTGAAACCGATTAAAAGGTCCAGAATCCGAACCCATGGGCCGATTTTGCCCATATGCAATTCCCGCCGTACTTTCAGTCCTAGTAACCTACAGTTAAAATTTCATCAAGATAGCTCCATTATTTTTTGAGTTATCGTGCCTACGGACGGACGGACGGACGGACGGACATGGCTATATCGACTAAGGCGGTCACGCTGATCACAAATATATATACTTTTCCATATCTAGCTCGCTTCCTTTAGGTGGTTACAAACACCATACCAAAGTTAATATACCCCTTTACCTATTCTATAGGTGTAGGGTATAAAAACCACAATTACAATCAAAATCAAAATAGAAACTATAGAAACGTAAATTACCTGAGCACAGAACAGGGAAACGAGAACAACCTCGAAGTACGACAACTTGCCGAACAAAATTATTACAAGAACTTAAAATAAAAAATTTAGATGAAAAAGCTACAGATTCAATAATAAATATATGCAAAAATTTTTCGGATATTTTCCATCTACAGGATGACAAACTTTCATACAATAATTTTTACCAACAACATATAAGCCTTCAAGATAAAACTCCAGTTTACATTAAAAATTACAGACTTCCTCAAACACAGATAAAAGAAATTAATAACAAAGTCAATGATTTAATTAGAGAAAAACTAATAGAACCATCAAACAGTCCATATAATTCACCATTACTAATAGTACCAAAAAAATCTTCAGATGACACAAAAAAATGGAGATTAGTCGTGGATTACAGACAACTAAATAAGAGGATAACAGATGACAAGTTTCCACTCACTCGTTTAGACGATATTCTAGACAGTATCGGAAGAGCAAAATATTTCTCAACATTAGATCTTAGTAACTCCTTTCATCAAATCAAATTAGACAACGAGTCAAAACCATTAACAGCTTTTTCAACTAATAAAGGTCACTATCAATTTACCAGACTACCTTTTGGTTTAAAAATATCTTCAAACAGTTTTCAGAGGATGTTAACCATAGCACTATCAGGCTTAAATGCAGGCGCATTTATCTATGTTGACGACATAATAATTTTTGGATGTAGTTTACAACACCATAATAAAAATTTAATTGACGTATTTACAAGACTTAGAAAATCTAATTTAAAATTAAATCCAGCTAAATGCACATTTCTACAAACAGAAGTAACATATCTTGGACATTTAATTACACAAAATGGTATAAAACCTGACCCTGCTAAATATAATACAATACAAAATTATCCAACTCCTACAAATGCTGACGACACCAGAAGATTCGTAGCATTCTGCAACTACTATCGCAGATTTATAAAGAACTTTGCCGAAATAGCGAAACCACTTAACAACTTATCTAAAAAGAATACAACTTTTGTTTGGACTTCAGAATGTGAAGAAGCATTTAAAACACTAAAAGAAAAGCTAATAAAACCACCAGTCTTAAAATTCCCGAACTTTGATGAAGAATTCATAATAACAACTGACGCATCTAATTTTGCTTTAGGCGCTGTTTTGTCACAAGGAGAAATAGGTAGCGACCGTCCAATCGCTTACGCTAGTCGATCTTTGAACAAACATGAACTAAACAAACCAATAATCGAGAAAGAATTATTAGGCATACATTGGGCAATAACATATTTTAGACCCTATGTATATGGCACAACGTTCACGATTGTTACGGATCACAGTCCGTTAGTCAGTTTATTTAAACACAAAAATCCTTCATCTAAAATGACAAGAATAAGACTAGAATTAGCAGATTATGATTTTAAGATAATATATAAACAAGGTAAAATAAATACAAACGCAGACGCACTATCTCGTATAAAAATCGATTCAGAAATATTAAAACAAATGATTGCAAAAAATAGAGTAAATATCATCACGAGAAATAAGAGTAAAACATTACAAAAAACAGATAATAATAATAGTACTAGTACATCAACACAGAAGCCTCATGAACTTCATACGTGGCAATGTACATCCATATCTGAAACAAAAAATATGCATAAAATAAAATTTATTAACGTTAACGATTTAAAAAATATGAAAAATAAAATAAATGAAATAATTATAAATGAAAAAGGGGATTTTATGGTACCAATAAGCATAAGTGATAATCCATATCAGGACTTAGGTCGGATCTTGGAGAAACTTATCTTATCTATGAAAAATAAAAAAATAATGAAACTAGCGCTTAGTGATAATGATTCAATATTTAGAAAAATTGACATAAGAGAATTTAAAACATTGTACAATGATATTATGAATAAATTAAAAATGAATGAATTAAAAATTTTAATATATACCCCGCCTAAGAAAATTGAAGATAATGAATCAAAAAATAAAATAATAAAAGAATACCATGACTCTCAACAAGGAGGTCATACAGGAATCAAAAGAACCATCAACAAAATAAAACAACGCTATATATGGAAAAATTTAAACAAGATGGTCAAAGAATACATAAACAACTGTAAGATATGTGCAAAGAATAAAATTATAACACATAATAAAGAAAAATTTATTATAACTAATACACCATCATCTGCTTTCGAATCTATAAGCATAGACACCGTAGGACCTTTGAGAATATGTAATAACTACAGATATATATTAACAGTTCAATGCGAATTAACAAAGTACATAGAAGCAATACCAATAGAAACAAAAGAAGCTAAAACTATAGCAAAAACATTAATCACAAATATCATTTTAAGATATGGTAATTTTAAAACAATAAAAACAGACCTAGGTACTGAATTTATAAATGAAATTTTTACGAATATATGCAAAACATTCAATATAGAACATTTAAAATCAACTCCATATCACCATGAGACACTAGGCTCAATTGAACGAAACCATACAGTATTAAACCAATATCTCTTATCGTTCACTCAACGAATGGAATAGGGACGAATGGATACCTTACTTTGCATATTGTTATAACACAACACCACACACAGATACAAATTATTCACCATTTGAATTACTTTACGGAAAAATATCAAGTATACCAACAAACTTTAATACTAATACACACATACCTATACAAGACATGAACGACTATGTACTTGAACTAAAAACTAGACTCAAATTTGCAGCCAAACAAGCAAAGAATATGTTAAATATAGCAAAAATAAACAGAAAATATGTAAATGATATCAATGTAAAACCTATAAAATTTAAAATAAATGATTTAGTTCTAATAAAAACTGAAAGAAAAAATAAACTAGATAGTCCGTATGATGGACCATATAATATAATAAAAACAAACAATGTAAATTCTATAATAAAAAACAAAAAAAAGAAATCCACAATAATAGGTTAAAACTTTTTAAAACTAGCAAAATCAAATATTTTATAAAACAAATTTTTTTTTACTTATTACTTTATAAAATTTTATTATTAAGAAAAATTTATTATTATATAATATATAAGTATACAAAAAAAAAAAAACACTTGTAAATAAACAAAACAAAATTTTTTTTTTCCTAATAAGCATTAACGCAAAAAAAAAAAAAAAAAAAAAAAAAAACATGTATATATATTTTAATATAACAAAAAAAAAAGAATTTTCTTCTTTTTGTACAAAATTCTTTTTTTTTCTTTTACGGTAAGGGTGTAGTGCATTCACTAATTCTAACACTACAATTATTACAATACCTATATAACTTCACCGTACACATACATTTAATTTATACTAATACAATACCTAGTTAACTTAAACGTATTTTTACATTCTTTCTCACGAACACAATACCTAATTAAAAAGTACGCTAATATACTTTTATAACAATTTTATAAAGATATCTAATTTCATATATACCTTAAGTATATACGAACATATTAATCACATTAATTCTTTAGCAAAAATGCTGATTCTAAACATTTAAATTTAAAACAACAATTAACACCCGTACCATATAATATTATATATTTTTACTGTTTTTTTTTACATTTATAAAAAAAAGTCATTATGAATAGATATTGCACATTCAGGGAATTTCCTTAAAAAGGTTGAAGAACTGAATGTAGCACATATGTTTAACACACAATTTAATATTTGTCAATTTAAATTATATTTTTAAGAAAATAGCCCATATGGCACTTTTTATTGTGAAATAATAAATTTAATAATGTTAATGTAATTACCTCTACTAAAAAAAAGTAGTGGGGATAAATTTTAAATATTGTATAAATACCATTGTAAATTTCAAAAAAGATAACAATTAAAAGTTTAAGCTCTTAGATAGCTTAACTAAGAAAACAAAAAAAAGGCTTTTAATTTGACCAAGACAGAATCTCTAAATTGGGTTCAGCCCATAGAGAAATAACCATCACAGTGTGACATAGGGCTTATGGTCCTCAGCACTTTGGTTAAGACAAGTACCGCAAAACTACCAGGATAGACGTAATAAAGTATCACCAAAATTAAGGATCTATCTTATTACCAATAAATATAGGACAAAATTTATCACAATCTCAATCTTAAAATTTATAACAAAAAAAAAGTTTTTCAATAAATCAATGAATAAATTTTTCCTACCCTTTTTCCATTTTTAAATTTAATAGCTTCATAGGAAAATTTTTACTACAAATGTATGCCTACCTAAAGTTCTGAAAACATGCGAAAAATGATTCTGAATTTCTTAGTTTACTTTATACCTTTTTGTCTAGTTTATTTATTTAATATTTCCTAAGTTTTTTATTGACAAAAATATATTTCTATACATGATCATGAACAATGACTCATAAGTTTCTTAAAACAAATAAATATTATTGCTTTCATTCCTTTATGAGGAGTAAACTCTTTTCTACTCTCAACTATTGCCAGCCACTCCGGCCTTTGTAAAAGAGTATATGACAGAGTAGATAAATAATTTCCGGCAGATGGCTTTAATTAAAATTCTCTTGAATAGGTTATGTTAAATCATATTTTTTATTTGATAATTAATAAACACTCACCTCCTTCCATTTTAAAAAATATTCTTTACATTTATATCAGCAATAAACCTTAATTTTTTCACTTTATTAATATTTAAATACTATTAAATATAATTAACTTCTCAAATGACAGGTAGTTTTAAAATGTCAAATATTTATATGACGATTAATCTGACAATTATGTACTCCTGAAACAAAAATTAGCGTTCCATTTACAAACTACGCCTATCTAATCTTCATGTACACTTTTTGATATGTAAAATTCGTTCGTTTTGTCAAAGTAAAACTAAAAATAGTTTTTTTATTACAAAAAAAACATTATTCGATGTTGAAAATGTGAAATAAACTTTTCAATTCTTAGAATGAAATCAATACATACGACGTACAATTTTTATACGGCAGTACGTCAATACGTCTGTCTACATATCCATTATCGGTAAATCGATACGCGCGTACAGCATTTAATTAATCAAAAAATGGCGCCGTGAAATAAAGCCATACGAAATAAAGCCATAAAATGACATTATGGCTTTATTTCGCATTCAAATGCGAAATAAAGCCATATCGCCAATTTTTTCGCGTATGGCTTTAATTCGCATTCAATTGCGAATTAAAGCCATATGGCTTTATTTCGCATTTAAAAATGTAGTTTTATTTGTGAAAATAGAAGCAATTTAATTTTCCAAACTTTTTTATTTAAATAGTTAAAAAGGAGTTTTAGAGTTGGTTTCAAAAGCAGGGTTTTACGCTTTTTCCAGAATATTTATATATGTGCATAAGTGGGATTCTCAATTAGGAGGGATTTTAGAGTTGAATTCAAAAGCAGGATTGCCGCTTTTTCCAGAATATTTATATATGTGTATATGTGGGATTGTTAGTTGGATTCAAAAGCAGGGCTTTACGCTTTTTCCAGAATATTTATATATACGTGTATATGTGGGATTCTCAATTAGGAGGGATTTTGGAGTTGGATTCAAAAGCAGGATTGCCCCCTTTTCCAGAATATTTATATTTATTAATTAGTGTTGATTATTTTTTGTATGAAATAACTATGCCGAATTCTCATACCATTCTTTTCATTATAGTGTTGGATTCAAAATCTAGTTTCAATAATTGAGTTAGCGGGGGTTCGGGGGCGGCAGACCCCGTAATGAAAATATAATATTATTTAAAATGTTTTATTACAGTGTATTAAAAAAAATTAGGAACTTATTAATTTTTTGAATGAATTAGGTATCCGAATTCTTATACCATTCTTTTCATTTTAGTTTTGGATTCAAAATCTAGCTTCAATAATTCAGTTAGCGGGGGGGTAATGATTAATAATGGTTTTGAACCCTAGAATAACCCCTAGTTCTATGGCAGGTTATTAGCGAAACACCCTGTATTTATCATTTATAACTGCACTTAATTATCAATTTCTATTTTTTTTTTACTTTGTTTACTATTAAACTAGAATTTGTATCAATTTTACTATATGGCTTTATTTCGTAAAATTTTAGAAAATGATATGGCTTTATTTCGCATTCAAATGCGAAATAAAGCCATAGGCGAAAAAATTGGCGATATGGCTTTATTTCGCATTTGAATGCGAAATAAAGCCATAATGTCATTTTATGGCTTTATTTCGTATGGCTTTATTTCGCGCCACCCAAAAAATATTTATTTGAATGTTTTAATTTAGTACCTACAAAAAATATTTTTAATTTCATTATAGGTATTTTGAATATAAGATATTTTTTAATAAAAATTATTTTAAAAAATATTATTTTTTAAAACATTTTTTTTTTTTTAATTTATAGTTCTTTTTTAATTTAACAAATAAGCAGAACAAAAACTTTTATACCCTAAAGCGAGCTTACAACAAATCAGAATTAAAAAAAATAAATTACAAACAATTATCAACAATAATAGTAATGAAATTAATGAAAAAAATAATAAAAAAACATGTAATGAAATAGAAGAAAACAACAACAAAACTAAAACTAAATTACATACTAATGATCACTGGTTAGTGTTGTAAACCAGCAAGTCAGGATTGTGACTACCATGGTGGTATAACAAAAGTTCACCATCAGAAAACAGTGAATTATTATTAGACAATTGAAATATAAATGAAGGCGAAAAATATTTAACGTTTTCAGAAAAAGGTTCGATCAAGCCACGAATAAAACGATTTTCGTGATTAAAACAATTAGCGAAAAATTTAAGATTAATTTTAGTTAAGAATCTATCGATTCTATTGATTCCAGATTGTTCATATAGTAGACTATTATTAATATATAAGTAAGAGCCACGCTGTCTATGAAAGCCTCCAGCACGACGAATTATCTTTCTTTCAAGTAAGCGTAATCTCTCAACTTGATGAGCTGAAACTAAAGTAGGATTAAGCCACACCATAGAAGCGTGTTGAATAATAGACCGAATATAGACTTTGTAAATAAACAAACGAAATTTAGGTTCCAAAAACTGACTAAACATTACTTTAGAGATTTGAAAAGAAGCGGAGTTAACCTTATATATAATTTTATTAATATGGGAAATAAATTTGAAATTTGAGGAAAAAATAACACCTAAATACTTAAATTGCTTACTGGGTAAGATCACAATATTATTTAAAACGATTTTTTGTTTTAATTTTAACCGCTTTACCAAAGATGGGGAAACAGCTTTGACCCCTATGATATTAATAAGCTCAGTTTTACTTACATTTATTTTAAGCTTCCAACTAGTATAGTAATCAATCAAAGTATTTAAATAATTATTTAGTATCTGAGATGTAACTAAAGGTGCTTTGTGTGAGATATAAAGTAAAATATCATCCGCAAACTGCAAAATTTGAACTAATAATGTAGTAGGAATATCAGCCAAATATGTATTAAATAACTTTGGGCCTAAGACAGAACCTTGAGGAACTCCAGCAACAAAATTACGAACGGTAGAAGAATTACTTCGACCAACAACAAAAGTTCTATCAGTCAGATAATGGCGTATAATGTTAATTACATGTGTATTGACACCAAACCTAACCAATTTATGAAGGAGACCCTTATGCCATACAGTATCAAAGGCACTTTGAATGTCTAAAGCTAACGCCGTTGTTATGCACCCATTGTTCAATCATTTGGCTACATCAGAGGTAAATCGTGACAAAGGATGATTAGTAGATTTTTTATTAACAAAACCAAATTGAAAGGGTGGTAAAATAGATTTCAACTGAGAAGAAAGCCTTAAGTCAACAATTTTTTCAAAAAGCTTAGATATTGAATTTAGTTGACTGATTGGGCGCCAATTATTAACAAAATTTTTATCCTTCCCACACTTAGGAATCGGTATTACAATGGCCATTCTCCAAAAAAAAAAACATAATATTAGAAATATAAGAAAAACCAATAATAATATTTTTATACATTTTGTCAATATTTGTAAATTTTAAAAATCCGAGATACAGTACATCGCGTTACGCGTATTTTGGCTGCTCTCATGTAAATTTATGTACCTACTTATTTCTAAATTTTTTGACAGCAATTATATGCCGTACGCTTTTATTTAGTTTGGGACCTAAGGAACAAATAATTTTTTTTAAGAAAGATAATTTTTTTAGCTTTGCAAACATATTGTTGGTATTTTCAATTATTTTGAATATATGTTTCGAAAAAAAATTATTTTAAAAAAATATTATATTTTATTTTTAAAATTTAATCGTAGCAACATAAGAAAAAACAATTACAATATTTTTATACACTTTGTCAATTTTTAAATTTTAAAACTCCGAGGTACAGTACGTCGCGTATGCTTTCATGTAAATTAGTTTACATAACTACTTATTTCAAAATTTTTTGACAGAAACTGAACGCCGTACATGCTGAATTTGGTTGATCCATAAGGAACAAATCATTTTTCTTAAGATATATTATTTCTTTTTTGTGTGTCTGCAAACATATTATAGGTATTTTTTAATAAACAAATTTTTTACAAAAATATTATTTTAAATTTTCTATTTTTATTTTTCGCTTTGTCAATTTGTAAATCTGAGTTACCAGTACGTCGCGTATTTCGGTTGCTCACATGTAAAATCATGTACCTAACTATGTATTTCAAAAATTTTTAGAAATTTCCAGAAATTATGCACCGTACGCGTTGATTTTGGTTAGGACCTAAGTAACAAATCATTTAAATTACAAATTATTTTTTTAAGAAAGATTATTTGTTATTTTTTTTCAATTTTTTTTTAAATACATTTATTTTTTAAATATCATTACTCTCAAAGGTAATGGCAACTATAGAATATATTTCAGAAGTCGGTTTTTAATTTTACAAAAAACTTAACAAAAAGAAACAACAACATACGATTTAAAAAAAAAAAATTTGAATTAATTTTAATGTTATTAAGGATTTGAGGAGAAGAAATGTTACCTTTTATAACTTCAGTAATAAAAATAACATCAGCAACTTTTCGTCTTAATTTTAAAGTTTTCAAGTGAATTAAATTCAATCTATTTTCATAAGGAGGTAGGATCAGCGGGTTTGACCATTGAAAATTTCTCAAAGTAAATCTTAAAAAATTTCTTTGCACCGCCTCTATCCTATTAATATGTACCTCGTAAAATGGTGACCAAACTTGGCTAGCATATTCTAAATTAGGTCTAACAAGACAAGAATATAAAGATTTCAGAACATAAGGATCATTAAATTCTTTAGACCAACGTTTTATAAAACCAAGCATAGAATTAGCTTTATTTATAATATAACAGAAATGAAGTTTAAAGTTAAGCTTATAATCGAAGTAAACGCCTAGGTCTTTAATAGAATTCGTTTTAGGAATACTAATTCCGTTCTAGCAGTAATTAAAACAAATCGGATTAAGACGACGTGTGAAACACATAAGTGCACATTTATTTACATTTAGAAGAAGATTATTATTTTTACACCAAATAAGAAAATTATCTAAATCATTTTGTAAGAGTAAAGCATCATTTACTGACTCAATTTTCTTAAAAATTTTCATGTCATCCGCATATATTTGAAGCTCACTATTAACAATAACTGAAGAAACATCATTTACCGAGATTATAAAAAAAAGAGGACCTAAGTGACTGCCTTGTGGAACTCCGGAATTGGCGTTAAAAGGTTTAGAAGTAATGTTTCTAAATAAAATACTGTAGGTCCTATCAGATAAATATGAGTCAACCCATTTCACAAAAATATCTGGGAAACCAAGTTTTCTTAGCTTTATCAGTATTATAGAATGTGGTAAAACATCAAATGCTTTACTATAATCTGTAAAGATAACATCTGTTTGAAAATCTTCTTCCATATTTTTTGTAAAAGTTGAAACTGACTCAACAAGATTAGTAACTGTTGATTTTTTATCCATATATCCATGTTGATTATGAACTAAAAAAGATTTACAGTGACTATGAATAGAATCATACATTATTAATTCGAAAAGTTATTTTTCTTATGAATAGGTCTAACATATGAGTGTTTCCAGATAGACGGGAAAACTCCTGAATTTAAAGAAGAGTTAAATAGTATTGAAAGGGGAATAGCTAAAGCACTTGAGCACTTTTTGAGTATAACTTCCGGAATACCATCAGGTCCAGGAAGAGTATTATTCCCAAGTTTATCTAAATACATTTTAATTACACCTTAATTAATATTTATATTAGACCAAGTAGTTTTCGGAAAAGTATCCAAATGAGAGAAATCATTATAATTTGGTGTAAAAATAGAATTACTATAAGAAGAACAAAAATATTCACGAAAGAAATTAGATATTATTTTAGAATCTTTACTTGAAACACCATTATACTTCATATGGGAGGGAAACTCGTCACTTTTCCTCTTGGAATTAACAAATTTCCAGAAGCATTTTGGATTTGATATTAATTTTGAAGATGTACTAGAAATAAAATCATTATAGAGTAATTCAGACAATAATTTAAATTCATCAAAAAGAATTTTAAATCTATTATAGTCATGCGAATTCTTCGATTTAAGATAACAACGCCAAGCTTTATTCTTTTTATTTCTGAGTTTTCTCAAATCCGAATTGAACCATGGCGGACTTAATAAAGGGTTTCGGTTCTTAGATTTTGGTACAAATTGCCGAAAGCCTTCAAAAATAACTTCATAAAACCTTTTTGTCATTATATTAACATCTGTATTATTAAATACAGAATAAAAATCAAAGGAACTAATGAATTCATTTAAAGCAGCAAAATCAGCTTTGTTAAAATTAAAACTATAAGAATTAGAATAATCAGAATTTATTGGTGAATTAACACAAAGAGTAAAACTTAATGGTGGGTAAACTTAAAGGTATTTTCGCAGAAAATTAAATTGTTCCATTCAGAAGTAAACACTAAATCAAGTTGTTTACCCTGAAAGTTACAAATTTCTGAGACTTGTTGCAAATAATTAGTATTTAATTTATCAATAAATACATATTCACATTCGGTCCTAATATGTTTCGGAATCATAAAATGTTCCTCGTCATGCTTTACCCATTTAAGATTGGGTAGATTAAAATCACCACATAAAATCAAATCATCTTTAGGGCTAAAGTCATTGCAAATAAAATCTATCGTTTTACCTACAGAAGTATAAATATCAGAATCAGACGAAGGAGGAATATAGCAGTTAACAAGGTATAAATTTTTAGGAGGAAGTTCAATTTTCACAATAATAACTTCAAGGTCTTCTAATCCAGGGACATTGACTTGATTTGCATTAAAGCAATTAAAACTCCACCCCCTTTAGGAATTACACCATTTGGGTAATCGGATGGATCAGAATATCTATCCTTCCTAAAAACGGTAGAAATAAGAGTTATCAAAAAGTTCTAAGTCCAATATGGTTGGATTTAACCACGTTTCAGTTAATGCAAATACGTCAAAATTTAAAAAAGATGAATTTAGAAAAACATCCCTAGTCTTTGTTCTCAAGCCTCTAACATTTTGATAATAAAAAGACATATTATCTTTATTTAAGTTACGGTTGATAGATACCTTGAGAAGATTATTTCGAGGCACTGGGGAGAAAAAACTTATTATAACTTTCACGAGCTGAGTTTAAATGTTTATAATAATTTCTCTCACAGTGACTTCGATAAGATTTAAGATCTTCTTTTACATCTTTTTCCGAAACATCTATAGAATTGTGAAATTTAATATATAACTTATATAGGTCTTCATATTTAGTTGGGAGTCCTTCATTATTAATTAAAACTTTAAGGTTAGTACGAGTTTTACCTTCTCGGACACGATTATACGAATCATTGTGAAGGTAAGCTAAAAATAACCTAACGTTATTATAAACTCGTTCCTCCCTAAATCTTGAAAGAGCATACGCGCCCTCTCCGAGTAGTGATTCATGAGTCATTCTAGTAATGGGTGGCATAAGAGGTTTAACAAACGACTTTTTTATTGTACCATCATTTACAGTATTAGAATGACTTTTTTCAAGTACATCTGTAGGTGAAACCGAATTAATGGCTACATTTGCATAGCTGGTAATATTATTACCATTGTCAATTTTACTATTGTGGATACCACCATGTACAAAATTAGAGTACTTATTTTTATTTTTATCAATAGAAGAATTTGAATAAGTTATTGAAGTTAAAGAACTATTATAATTCGAAGTCGAATAAGTTAAATTATTTAAAGAGCTAGTATTATTATTACTATTGTCTGTATTGCTATTATCAGTACTTATAATACTATTATCATTATTTATACTAATAGTATCAACACTATCATTAACAACATTATTAATATTATTGTTAGTACTAAAAAATGTGGATTTGTTGAAAGAAGGTAGTAAACGGTGTTTTTCATAGTGTGGTGAGGTGCGGAAAGTAAAATTGTTATCAGATAGAATAGAAGTATTCAAATTAGTGTTATTTTGTTGTGAAGTTGTAAATAATTCTGTATGAGTGTTTGTTTCATTGTGGCTATTAAAACTAACCGGTTTCTTATTAGGACTAATTTTAGTATTTTTATTTTTATTTAATTTAAAAAATACCGTACTTTTCAGTTATAACGCCCATGATGGGACGGAAAATATCCGTCGTAATAAACGAATGTCGTTTTAAAAGAATGCTGTGAATTTTGAAAAATTAGTAGAAGACTTGAACATTGTAGAATGTGCTGATTCTAGAATGGACACTTCGAACTCATTTGCTAGAATTTTATTTGATGTGTCAGCCTCAAGCCTATGTAAAGTGCTTTTTCTTTTATTTTTTGTATTTTTGATGCGGTATTATGATTTTTTTTATATATAAAACTAAAGAAAAAAGACTTAATTAATCGCCAAGCAACATATTTAGATATAATAAGTTTAAATAAAAGAAATATCAATGTAATAAAAACTTACATTTTTAGGTAAAATTTAATTTTTTAGCAAAAAGTGTAAAGTTTATTATAATTCAAATTGAACCGAGTTCGTTATATATGAAAACTACTGTATAAACGAAATGTATTGCTTTAATTTCGAACAGAACTCACTTTTTTCGTTCACTTTTTAAGATAAAGAAAAAACAAAAACAAAAAAAAAATTTTTAAAAAATTTAAATCTCCTTGTTCATTGAATATTTGAACTAAGGCGCTTATAATCCTTTGATTTAGATTTAGCTGCTAGTTACAACCGAAAATGAATTACTTTTACCCAGAAAGTCGGCACATAATATTAGAATCATAAGCCTCAACTTTTAACCGCGTGACCGTTAAATTCAAAATTACGTTAAATTAAAGACAGGTTTTCACCTGAAAAAACGCAATATTCTTAAAAAAAATATCATTGTCATATGAAAACAAAAAAAACCTTTCTTTTGGTTGTTGTTTCATTAAAATTGATCAAATAGTTTACCCAGAAAAAGGATGTTTATATTTGTATGGGAAAAAATAAGCCAACATATCGTATAATTCAATGCTTTTATTTATAATTTTACCTTTTTGTTGATTTTCTTTTTGTCGAAATTTACCCCAGAATGAATTTAAAATTAATTTAACTAAAGATCTCTTACTGGAATTTTGTTTATTTTAGTTGATTCCTTATTTAAGAAATCAACAATATATTTTATTTTTTCATCATTGGTCACACATTTGCTTGACCAAACTGAAGATCCTTGTTTAAGTTTTATAAATTTATTCATCATATCGGTGAATAATCCGCTGGTATTTTTATTTTTATTATACATTACAGTTTTATATCCCCAAATTTCATATATTTCTAACATTTTGTACTCCTTTTCAACAGCTTTTGAAACCTCATCAATTATCCAAGTTTCTACAAAGGCCCTTTCTTCGTCTGAATGTAGACAAAATTACCCCAAATTTTTTTTTGTCACTGCAAGTGCGACATAAATACAACATAAGATTGTAATTTTGTTTCAGTGGAAGAACAGGATGTAGTAAGTGGTCCGAGGGTAAACTTTTGCATTTAATTATTCCATCTATGTTATCTATTTTTAATTTAGAACAATCCACTTCTCCGTCATAAATTTTAGGGTGACCAATATACGGATACAAAAAACACACATCTATACATCCCCAGGTTTACCTTTATAGTGTGAATATATATTTCCTGTTCTACCTTCATAAAAAGCATCTCTCGGATTCGAAGGTACTTTATTGATTGATGAATGATTTCGCAAATAATCAATATTTTTATTAATTTCATTTGCTCTTGAAATTCACATTCCTACAGAGTAATTTTAAATGTTGAGATTTTGCTAATGTTCTCTCATACCTTTGGTTTAATGTATCATCTTTGCTGTTGAATAAAGTTTTATCTCGGTTTGTAGTTAAACATTTTGGATGTCAGTGGTAATAGCAACCATGAAATTCAAATATTTCGTTGATGTGCTCATAAAATCCATCTACCTTTACACCTCTAATAATTTTTTCTTTACCATTAAGTGCACACTGAATATCAATTTGCCGCAATTTTTTTTTCCAAATCTATAACTGGAGAGATATTTTTGAATGGTTATCTATTAATCTGTATCCATTTTTTGGAATAAGACCTATGGGGTTAGCTTTCAAAAAATTTCTACGAAACAAAAGGTTACACGCTGAAGCTATTGTAGTGGCTTCCAAAAAGGGGTCTACATTGCATTCTGAATTTAAGACATGCTTCGGTTAATATTTCGACATCACTTAAGCAGTAACTCACAAAATTTTTGTGAAAGTTGAATTCACTATTTTTATTTTCTTCATACCATTTAAAAACTATTATTAGGACTATAGTTTTCCATTGTTGGTAAGCATCCAATATAAATTTATACAAATAAAATAATAACAAAAATAAATAATATAAATAATAACAAAAATAAAAATAATTATTTTTTATATTTTTGGTTAAGCGAAATGGCTTCGTGTCAAACTTGCAAGTTAAAAATAAGAGGTGAAACGGGTATTGAATGTACAGGAATATGCCAAACATTTTTTCATGAGGCGCTAAAATGTTCTGGGGTAGATCAGTCAACAATAAATATACTTTTTGCGAATAAAAACAAAGTTACAATAGAAAGTAACAGTTTATCCGATCACCAATTGGCCATAGTATCACTAAGAGCAATAAGTATTATGAAAATACCAATGAAGAAGCACACTATAAGTAAAACTGATTACAACCAGATGTCTGAAATTGTAAATAATAAAATAGAAAATCCTAACGTTTTGGAAATAGACAAGTTAACAAAAATAACACAATAAGCTAAAGTTTTATGTACAAATTCAATGTCGGTTAGAACTGGGAATAATACATTGATAACACCGTCTATACATAAAGAATTAAAAATTAGAAAATCACTATACGATAGCCATAAAAGAGATCCAAATAACAGAGATAAAAATATAAAATATAGTCTATGTAAGAAAAAGGTCGATAAACAAATAAAAGAGGCTAAAAAAACCATAATAATAAAAGCATTGAAAATGCTGGAAGTGACTCTAGAAAATTATGGAAAGTGTTAAATAATACTATAAGGAATACTAATAAGATTTTTTCAATTCAGAACACATAATAAGCATTGTAAAAAAAAGTGGGGAAAGAACAAAGATGAAAACACGTTAAATAAATTTTTTAATGAAGTAGGAGAATCCATTAAAAAAGGAATAAAACACAAGTAAAGAAACAGTCAGTCGGTGCAACCGACTTAGAAATACCCTACACCTATTTGGATCACATTTAATGATATATCCATGGTAATTTTAACACCATCCAAGCTGTTATTAATTTGATCGTAAAACATAGCTAACCAAATTAATTTTATAATACTAAAAACATTTTCAAATTACACTATCTTCAAATTAACTTTATAATACTAAAAACATTTTCTAATTACACTATCTATTAAAAAATATTACAATTCTTACTAATTTCTTTTTTTTAAAATATTAAAAAACAAACAAATTTGTCAAAATGAAAATATATTTATTCCAATTCAATTACAAAATGAAAAAATGTTAATTATTAAATTTTGTGATAAAAAGACAAAGCATAATATATTTAATAATTCAAATTTTTTAAAATTGCAATTATTTTAAATGGTTAGTTTATATACCTAATAGAAAAGCTTATAAACGCAAAATATGCAATAAATGTATTTCTAAAATACAATTAGAAATTTAGACCTTTTCATATAATTCATTTAAATATAAAAATAAATTTTACCTAAATCTAGTAAGTACCTTTGAACATAGCTGAACCACTACAATTAAGTCTAAATTTCGGGGACACATAGGAAATAGGAAATATATTTTTTGGCTTCGAAATTATACTCGTTCGGCCTCAAATCGATCAAAAGCTTCTAGAATCCGAACTCATTGACCAAACTCGACCAGAACCATTTCCCATGGTACTTTCATTACTAGTAACCTACAGCACAAATTTGATGAAGATAGTGTCATTAGTTGTTGAATTATCGTGATTTTTTATATATGTTCGTTAGCCCTTCGATCGATTAAAAGGTCCAGAATCCGAACCAATGGGCCGATTTCGCCCATTTGCAATCCCCACCGTACTTTCAGCCCTAGTAACCTACAGTTAAAATTTCATCAAGATAGCTCCATTATTTTTTGAGTTATCGTGCCTACGGACGGACGGACATGGCTATATCAACTCAGGAGGTCATGCTGATCACAAATATATATACTTTTCCATATCTAGCTCGCTTCCTTTAGGTGGTTACAAACACCATACCAAAGTTAATATACCCTTTTACCTATTTTATAGGTGTAGGGTATAAAAATAATATAATAACTATAGAACACATATGAAATAATAAAACATTATTTCTTAGCTCTGTTTTTTGAAATGGAGATTTATCAAATTATTATGAAGTTAAACAGAAATGCAGCCCCAGGATTAGATAAAATAACGGTAAAGGATTTACAAGAATTAGTTAATATTATCAAAAAAACATTGGCAACATTGATAAATAAATGCCTTGAAGAAGGAGTATGGCCTGATTCATTAAAAAAGGCGTACATAATTCATAAAAATGGATCTTAAGATGAATGTGGTAATTATAGCGAAATTACCATCCTGAACATAATTAATATAAGGATAATAAATTTTATTCCAAAAACGATTGGTTTTGATCCAAATCAATATGGTTTCCTAGAGAACAGCGGTAAAGAATCCGCAATAACAGCTACGTTAGAATATATTTATGATACTTACTACGAGATCTTACGAAAGCTTTTGATGTGGTAAATCATCGTAGACTGATTATTTTTTTAGATATATTGGGTATAAGAAGAGGTACTAGTAATCTTTTATTAAGCAGTTACTTAACAAATAGAACTCAGTGTGTTAAAGTGAACGAAGTGCTTAGCGATGAACTTATTATAAAAACAGGTGAAACAACACAAGGCTCACTGCTAGGACCTTTCATATATAATGAATATGCCAAAAAATAATTTTATTTCAAATTATAACGTTTATGCAGATGACACTAATATCATTGCTAAAGCATGAACAGTACAAGAACTTGAAAATGTACTAAATAAGGATCTAAATGCGATATGTAATTAGCTAGATTACATTGAACTCTGCATAAACGCTAAAAAAACGAACTATTTTTTATTTAGAACACAAAGAAAAAATAACGAAAATTTTACTCCTAAAATAAGAGAAACAACTATTAAAAGAGTAGATGAGGTTAAATATCTGGGAATAATAATTGATGATCATTTGAAATTGGACAATCATATCAAAAACGTGAAGAAAAAAGTTATGCCTATTATATTAGCTATAAAAAGATGTGGCGGTATTTCCCAGCATGCAGCCAAGCTTATCTATAATAGTCATATACTATCAAGAATAAGGTATAATACATGTAGTTGGAGCCAGTGCTCAAATTTCCATATTAATCAAATTGGTATTTTAATGAATAAAGCGCTTAAAATTCTTTACAAATATAATTACAGAACCAGTACTAAGTATTTATATAAAACAAGTGAAGAAAAAAACCAATGGTTTTTAAAAAAGCACATTTTCAAAATAATAAAGTGATTTTTATTAAGTATTTTATCGGAATATAATGTTGAAGCTTCAATATTAACGTTTAATTTAGGAAATATATACGTAAGTGACTATAAGTTACTGCTTACTTATAAAAACAGTAAGTTTTTAATTTTTAAGCCCTAGTAGCCTCTCTATGGGGAAGGTTACCAAATTTCTCAAGGATATAATCTTCACTACTCCCCCTTCCCCAAATTTTTTTAGGTTCTAGCAATTAAATTGTGAATTCCGCCAAAATTTGGAATTTTACTTAGAATTTTACTATTTAAGGAAAAATGGTTAAGACTGAAAGACACTTTCTTCAATTTAAAGAACATTTTTTAAATCTAAGAAAATCTTTTAACATATCTTAAAGTATAATGTTGGACCTTCAAATTTTTTATATTAAGGAAAAAATAATTAAACAGGTATTCAAGTTACAGGTGTTTAAAAATAGAAAAATTTCAATTTTGAAGCCCTTATAGCTTCTAAATAGGGGGCTTGACAAAAAAATTTTGTTAACCGACTCCTACTAATTTCTGAGGACCTAACTCCTCCCAAAATTGCAAGACCCTAGCTTGAACCGTTTAGAAGATATGTAGGGCAAAAAATTTTGCAAAAATTGAGTTTTGCATAATGGTAAATTTTAGTACCGTATGGCAACCCTATACATTTTAGCGACATATTTTTGTAAAGTCTATAAAAGCAGCTCTCTTCGACAGTTTTTTGATTGAAAATACACTTAATAGAACTCTTGTTATATCAATTTAAATATAGGGTTTTTTTGGGATTTGTAGGGGCTGTAACTTCGTCACCCTTCAAAATTAAGAAAAACCTTTGACACATGTTGAAATATATTTATAGAGCTTTGAATTTTGTATATAACTAAAAAAAAATTTGGACAGGTATTCAAGTTACAGGTGTTTAAAAATAGTAAAATTTCTATTTTCGAGCCCTTATAGCTCCTAAATAGGGGTCATGACAAAAAAATTTTGTTAACCGACTCCTACTAATTTCTGAGTATCTAACATTTCCTAAAATTTCAAGACCCTGGCTTGAACCGTTTAGAAGATATGTGTGGCCAAAAATTTTTCAAAAATTGAGTTTTGCATAATGGTAAATTTTAGTACCGTATGGCAACCCTAAAATTTGTCTTTTAAAAATTTATAAAGTTTATAAAACCAGCTATCGTTTGCCGTTTTCAGATTGAAAATACATTCAGCAGAACTCTTGTTATAACAATTTAAATATGGGGCTTTTTGCAATTTTGGGGGGCTGTAGCCCCGTAACAGGTGGGGCTACAAAAAAAAATTCTTCTACGAAATTATTTTTTTTTGCAATACCTACCCATGGTTAAAATTTCTTTACTTTATTTCAAACGGTGTAAAAGTTTTTGTAAACATACGGACGGACGGACGGACGGACAGACGGACGGACAGAGTGAAGCTATATAGGCACATTTTTACAAAATTTTTGAAAATGTGCTAAAAACATATGAATTAGACATTAACCAGTTAATCTATTTTGAAAAAGGTAAATACGTTTATAAAGTAATTAATAGAAATATTAAATCAAATCTATATTTAATAAATAGAGAAAATGTTCATAAATATAATACTAGAAATAAACAAGTGAGGGAAAAAAACCAAGGGTTTTTAAAAAGCACATTTTTAAAATTATATACGGTTTCTTACTGAGTATTTTATCATGTATTTTTATAAAAATATATATTATGATAACATTATAATTTTGTTATTTCATTAATAATTAATTATATGACTAATAGTGAATTACTTAGAATATAACCCCAATGCACTCAATAAAACCTGTTAATAAGTGCAAAATATAATGTTGGAGCTTCAATGTTAACGTTTAATTTTGGAAAAACTTACAATCGTGAATAAGTTATTGTTTTATAAGAACATAAAAGTTTTAATTTTGAAGACCTAGTAGCCCTTCAATTGGGAAGGTTCCCAAATTTTTGCTTAGCAAACTTATGATGGATCTGCCCACCCCCTCCTGTCCTCACCCTTCCATTTTTTTCGGTTCTAGGAAATCAATTTTGAACTCCAACAAAATTTGGAATTTTACCTAGAATATTATTATCAAACCAAAAATGGTTAAGACAAAGAACAATTTCTTCAATTTAAAGTGACCCTTTCAAATTTAAGAAAAACCTTTAACGTATGTTGAAATGTAATGCTGCAGCTATAAATTTTGCATATTTATAAAAAAAAATTTGAACAGGTGTTAAAGTTACAGGTGGTTGAAAATAGCAAAATTTCAATTTTCGAGCCCTTATAGCTCCTAAACAGGGAGCGTGACAAAAAAATTTTGTTAACCGACTCCTACTAATTTTAGAGGACCTAACTTCTCCCAAAATTTCAAGACCCTAGGTTGAACCGTTTAGAAGATATATGGGGCCAAAAATTTTGCAAAAGTTGAGTTTAGCTGAATGGTAAATTTTAGTACCGTTTGGTAACCCTATACATTTTAGTCTTATATTTTTGTAAAGCTTATAAAACCAGCTATCTTTTGCCGTTTTCAGATTGAAAATACACTTAACAAAACTCATGTTATAATAATTTAAAAATAGGGCTTTTTCCACCTTTGGGGGGCTGTAGCTCCGTAACGGGTGGGGCTACAGAAAAAAATTCTTCTACGAAATTATTTTTTTTGCAATATCTACCCGTGGTTAAAATTTCTTTACTCTATTTCAAACGGTGTAAAAGTTTTTGTAAACATACGGACGGACGGACAAAGTCAAAATTAAGAAAAACCTTTGACACTTATTGAAACCTTCGTTTTAGGGCTTTCAATTTTGTATACAAATAAAAAAAAATTTTAACTGGTATTCAAGTTATAGGTGTTTAAAAGCTAAATTTTTAGCAAAATTTCAATTTTCGACCCCTTACAGCTCCTAAAGAGGGGGCGTGACAAAAAAATTTTGTTAACTGACTCTTACTTATTTCTAAGGATCTAACTTCTCCCAAAATTTCAAGTTTCTAGATTTAGCCGTTCCGAAGTTATGAGGGACCAAAAATTTTGTAAAACATAGTTTTGAATAACGGTAAATTTTAGTACCGTATGGTAACCCTATACAATTGGCTTTTAAAAATTTGTAAAGCTTATAAGAACAGCTGTCTGTTACCGTTTTCAGGTTGGAAATATACCTTATAGAACTCTAATTATAGCTGTTTAAATATGAGGCTTTTTTCGACTTTGTGGGGCTGTAGCTCCGTAACGGGGGGGGCTACAAAAAAAAGTTTTAACATTAAATTATTTTTATTGCAAAACCTACCCATTTCTGATATTTTTTAGTCAATCGTAGGTAAAAAGGGACGGACGGACGGACGGACGGACGGACGGACAGAGTGAAGCTATATAGGCACATTTTTACAAAATTTTTTGAAAATGTGCTAAAAAGATAGAACCACAAAGAAACAAAAAAGTTTAAAATGTAGTGCTATTAAAATTTTTAATTCATTACCACTAAACATTAGGAAAAGTCAAACTTTGGAAATATTTAATAGAAAACTTAAAAAATATATAAAAAACTTTGGAAATTAAAAATTGGTTAAGTTAAATTAGAGAATTCAAAATAATTATTTTTAAACTAAAATTAATTGAAATTGTATAATTTATTAGATTGTAATTTTAATTAAATAATTTCTTATACATAATTTTATATTGTAAAATTATCTGAAATTAAATCAAATACAAAATCAAAATAAAAAAAAAATACAAACTGATAATCAAATGTTTGACCATTGTATGCAATGACAACTATACGTTTAAATGTTTTTCTCAATTTTAAAATATGTTCCATTAATTTATCTATTATCATTTCTTTTTCGAAAATTTTTGTTTTATACACATATCACATCTTTGTTGAATGACACACAAATTAGGTTCATGCTGTTTCAAATCATTAGATACAACTTTTTCTTGTATTGTCTCTAAATCATAAAAAAATATATAGAAAGTTTTGAATTTTCTCCTCATTTTTGTTTTGTTGAAAGTAGCACAAATGATTATCAGGTATAAAATTTTGACAATTTTTGCAAAAAATCTCTCCATATGTATGGTTTCTATTTGTTTTAAAAACTTTAAAGCAATTTTTACATTTTTTATTTTCTTCACACTTGCTTAATTTGGTTGAAGTAGAAGCTTTATAATTCCCCAAACATGTAAGACCTCGAAAAGATCGATTACAGTCTTCGCACAATATATTATTTACTAGAACAGGCGGGCTCTTTTTGATAACAAGGACAGCTTTTTGAGCATTTATGTGCATTTTTTTCGTAGTATGGAATGTGACATTCTTTACAGTAGTATTTTGCAACAAAAGCAGCGGGGAGAGAGCCGATTTAATGTCGTTTGTAGTGTAACAAATTTAATCTTTTACCATCATTGGCTACTTTGAATATTAATTCCCTAAATCTTGTTCCATATTTATAGACAACTATTTTGTATTTTGTAAAACACTGCTGATATTTTTACAATTCAGGAATACCATAACCATCTGATGGTTTAATTACCCCTGCTCTTTTTGTTAATTCTGTAGCTATTGTAGTTTGAAGTTTTCCTGTATTCTTTAAGACACTCCGATAATGAACAAATTTTTTGACTTTGGCTATTGAAACAATAATAGCGCGAGATAGGTATAAATTATCGTAATAAATTATAAATCATTAAGGACTCTTCCATGTTTTCTTCTAATTCTTCTTTTAATATCCGTATGACTATATAGTCATTATACCCGTATGACCGTATAGTCAAAGGGTATAATATATTTTCCATTACGTTTGTGACGCAGAGAAGGAAGGGGACTCAAGTGTATGGATCGGATCAAAATCGAAAAATAAATCGTTTTAGCTATGTATGTCCGTCCGCCCGCACGATAACTCAAAAACTAAAGGAGCTAGGATCTTGAAATTTTAGCAAATACATTTTTTTGCAATAGCCGTCATCACTATTTAAATCCAGCCATTTTGGTCCATGGGTTCGAGTAGCTGCCATGCAACTTCTTTTTTTATATGAGTATTACTGTGTACCTATTACAGCTGCGTGTCTGAAATTTTGCTAAAAGTAGTTTAGTTTTATAGCCAAAGTTTTTACAAAATTTGGTTGGTCAACTGCAGTGGGTTCGAGTAGTTGCCATACAACTTCTTATTTTGTATAAGCATTACTCTATACCTATTAAAGCTGGGTGTCTGAAATTTTGTCAAAAATAGTTTAGTGTAATGGCCAAAGTTACAAAAAAATTTGGTTTGTCTACTGCAGAGGGTTCGAGTAGCTGCCATACAACCCCTTCCTTTACATGAGCGTTACACTACACTTAATAAAGCTGTACATTTGAAATTTTGTCAAAAGTAATTAACCAGCTGATATAATGTATGTGTAACTTTGCAAAGGTTTAATATTTGTTTATCTTTTTCTTTATGTACCTAGTGAAGCTGTCGAAACAGTAGTTAACAATCAATTAACTGAAGACTTATGGTTAACAAACTTGCTAAGTAAACAACAGTACGGTTTCAAAAAACAATCTAATACTGAAGCTGCATTATTTGCAATGATCTGCAAAATACAAACTGGTCTTCACGATAAGAACAATGTAGTTTCTATATTCTTCGATGCAAAAAAAGCATTTGGCACAGTTGACAGAAAAATACTTTTACAAATTTTATTAGAACATGGAATCCGTGATAAAGAATATCTTTGGTTCAAAAGTTATTTAAAAAATATATTTGCCGAATTTGATGGAATAAAAAGAGGAAAAAAACAATTTTGGGGTAAAGCAGGTTACTGAAACTAAAATTACAAGGTACTTTATTTATGTATGCTGATGATATGGTGATTGTTTATCAAGAAACTTCAGTTATGAACTTAATAATGACTATTCAAAGAAATATGGAGCTCGTTTATAATTGGATGAATAGACTATTAACTTAGCAAATAAAACTAAATTTATAATTTTTAAAAGAATGTCTGCAGATTATCTTCACAGGCAAAGTCAAATTTAGGGAAAAACACAACGGTAAGAAAAATGACTGGAATATTGCAGTCAAGAGTGCCACATAAAATTAAAAGCTCAATTTACTACAGTATGTACTTATAACATATAAATTTGGGGAAATACTTAAGATAAATACATAAAATTACTACAAGGAGTAAAAATAAGGCTATTCAAAATTTATATTGTTATAAGAACAGTACGTCAACCCAATAGTTCACAATGAAAACAAAATTATGTCTTTAACCTCCATGTAAAATGCAAGTTGGCAGCACAGGTTTATATGATTTTGTTTTCATAAATAATATAAACACAAATACAGTGCTTAATTTAAATAAAAACGAGGAAGATTATAGCTGCCCTTGTCAACTTTTAGATACCACTGCATACCCACTATGGTGTATAAAATAAACCATAAAAAACAAAAAGAAAAAAAACCATAAAAAAAACAAACACAAAAAAAATTTTAATTCATTGTCCCATAATTTTTGCTTGAAAACAAAAAAAAAAAATTAATTGATTATCCCATAAGTTTTGCTTAAACAAAAAAAAAAAACCAAAAGAAAAACCAAAAAAAAACAAAAAAAAAACCAAAAAAAAAAAAAAAAATGGCCAACCCTAAAAGTCCGGTGGTCCGAGTGATGTCCAAGTAACTTCTTGTATTACTTTACCAGGCCAAATTTAATTTTAACCTCGTAGCTTCATTAGATACACAGTTATTGAATCGAAATCTTTGTATGGCAGCCCCCGAAAATGGGGCCGTAACATTTTGAAACTTCATATAAGTGCTCGATTCATTATATAACTAACCGTGTGTAATTTTCATCCTCGTAGTATAATTAGTTTTGAAGAAATTTATATTGGTGCATATAAGTTGTATGGCAGCCCTCCGAAAATGGGGCCTAAAATTTTGAAACTTCATATAAGTGCTCGATTTATTATATAACTAACCGTGTGTAATTTTCATGCTCGTAGTATAATTAGTTTTGAAGAAATTAATATTGGTGCAAAGAAGTTGTATGGCAGCCCTCCGAAAATGGGGCCCTAACATTTTGAAACTTCATATAAGTGCTCGATTCATTATATAACTAACCGTGTGTAATTTTCATCCGCGTAGTATAATTAGTTTTGAAGAAATTCATATTGGTGCAAAGAAGTTGTATGGCAGCCCCCCGAAAATGGGGCCCTAACATTTTGAAAATTCATATAAGTGCCGGAGTCATTATAAAACTAAATTTGTGTAATTTTTATCCTCGTAGTATAATTAGTTTTGACGAAATTCATACTGGTGCAAAAAAGTTGTGTGGCAGCTCCCTGAAGCCTTGGTCCGATTTTAACCAAAAACAATAGGGAACCTAGAAATTGTCTAAAAATTACTTTGTGTGAATTTCAAGACTCTAGCCCTTTTAGTTTTTGAGTTATCGTGCTGACCCATGGGTTCGGATTCTGGACCTTTTAATCGGTTTCAGGACTAACGAACAAATATAAAAAATCACGATAACTCAACAACTAATGACGCTATCTTCATCAAATTTGTGCTGTAGGTTACTAGTAATGAAACTACTTCGGGAATTGCGTAAGGTCGGGATTGGACCATGGGTTCGGAACCTAGAACTTTTTGATCGAATTTAGGCCAAACGAGCATAATTCCGAAACCAATGAAGATAGAACCTCCAAATTTAGTATCAGGGTGTCCCTTCCTATTTCCTAAGTGTCTTGTGAATTTGGGTCCCATTGGAGTAGTGGGTCGGGGACCAGCCACTCATTTCCGAAGACCTTAAAGCATATCTTTAAAATTAATAAAGATAACAACTTGAAAAAATGTAGAAGCTTCCAATTTGCCACAAGGGTTTTCTTTACTATCTCTTGCGTGTTCCCCTAATTTGGGATCAATTGGAGTGGTGGTTCTGTACCCCTCTCAGACCTCCCAAGTTTTAAAGGCTTATAATAGAAATTACTAAAAATAGTTACTTAAAATTAGGATAGACCGTTCAAATTGTGTACAAGGGTTAACTAGTACTATAAGTACAGCGCGGACTATATAAGGGCGAAATCATCCCAACGGTTCGGATTCCGGACCTTTTAATCGATGTCAGGACTACGGAACATATATAAAAAATCACGATAACTCAACAACTAATGAGGCTATCTTCATGAAATTTGTGCTGTAGGTTATTGGCAGCGAAACTACGGCGGTGATTACGTACGGTGAGGATTGGACAATGGGTTCGGAACTTAGAACTTTTTGATCGAATTTAGGCCAAACGAGCATAATTCCGAAACCAATGAAGATAGAACCTCCAAATTTGGTATCAGAGTGTCCCTTTCTATTTCGTAAGTATCTTTGAAATTTGGGCCCCATTGGAGTAGTGGATCGGGGACCAGCCACTCAGTTCTTAGGCCCTTAAAGCATATTTTCGAAATTAATAAAGATAGTAACTTGAAACAAATGTAGAAGCTTCCAATTTGCCACAAGGGTGTTCTTTACTATTTCTTGCGTGCCCCCCTAATTTGGGATCAATTGGAGTGGTGGTTCAGAACCTCTCTTAGACCCCCCAATGTGTAAAAGCTTATCATCGAAATTAATAAAACTAGTAACTTAAAATTAAGATAGAGCGTTCCAATTGTGTACAAGGATTAACTAGTATTGAAAGTATGACGGGACTGCATATGGGCGAAAACGTACCATAATTTCGGGTCGTGGAACCCTTGAAAAGTTCAAGGACTAACATACATATATCTTACAAACACCATAACTCAAAAAATGATGCCGGTATTTTGATGAAATTTAACAGTAGGTTACTAGTAATGAAAGTACCATAGGAATTGGTTGTGGTCGAGTTTAATTTCGAAGCCAAAGAATATATTTCCTATATCCTATGTGTCTCCGAAATCTAGACTTAATTGTAGTGGTTCAGCTATGTTCAAAGGTACTTGCTGCATTTATGTAAAATTTATTTTTATATTTAAATGAATTATATGAAAAGGTGTAAATTTTTAATTGTATTTTAGAAATACATTTATTGCATATTTTGCGTTTATAAGCTTTTCTATTAGGTATATAAACTAACCATTTAAAATAATTGCGATTTTTAAAAATTTGGATTATTAAATATATTATGCTTTGATTATCTTTTTATCACAAAATTTAATAATTAGAATTTTTTCATTTTGTAATTGAATTGGAATAAATATATTTTCATTTATTTCAAGTTTGTTTGTTTTTTAATATTTTTAAATAGATAAATTAGTAAGAATTTGTAGTATTTTTTAATAGATAGGGTAATTAGAAAATGTTTTTAGTATTATACAGTTAATTTGGTTAGCTATGTCTTACGATCAAATTAATAACAGCTTCTATGGTGTTAAAATGACTTATGGATATGTCCTTAAATTTGAACCAAATAGGTGTAGGGTATTTCTAAGTCCGACTGACTGTTTCTTTACTTGTTTTATGTAGATAACGATTTCGAGTTAGAATTTCATATGATTTAAATGATGCGTAGTTTAAAAAAAATGTAAGATAAGCAAAAAAGAACACAAAGATTTTTTTTAAGTAAATGGCTTCATAAATAATTTATATATGTATATTCATATAATATGTATATGTGTAATATTTTGAATGAACCATTTTATCAATATGATTATATGATGCTTACTTTGCTTAGGTTTAATATATTCGTGAATTAAAAATTAATTAAAAGAGATAGAATTGAAAAATTAGAGCTAGAGTTTTGAAATTCACACAAAACATTTTTTGGACATTTTTAAGGTTCCCTATTCTTTTTGGTTAAGACCAGACCAAGGTTTGGGGGAGCTGCCACACAACTTATTTAAACCAATATAAATTTCTTCAAAAGTAATTATACTAGAAAGACGAAAATTACACACGGGTAGTTATATATCACTTATGAAGTTATCTTAGAGCACTTATATGAAGTTTCAAAATTTTACGGCTTCATTTGCGGGGGGCTGCCATACAACTTCTTTGCACCAATATGAATTTCTTGGAAACTGAGTATACTACGAGGATGAAAATTACACACTGTTAGTTATATAATGAATCGAGCACTAATATGGAGTTTCAAAATGTTACGACCCCATTTTCGGGCAGCTGCCATACAAAGTTGTCAATTCGATAACTGTGAATCTAATGAAGCTACGAGGTTAAATTAAAACTGGGCAGGTAAAATAATAGGGCAAGTTAGTTGGCAAAGTTGGACATCGCTCGGACCAACTATTGGGGTGGGCTATTTTTTTTTTTATGGTTTTTTTTTTTTTTTATGTTTTTAAGCAAAAATTATGGTATAATGAATTAAAAATTTAATTTTTTTTTTAAGCAAAAATTATGGGATAATAAGTTAAATTTTTTTTTAACTATTTTACTTTTTTATATTTTTTTTTATAATAGCATTTATTATATTTATAATAAATAGCATATGGAAAATAAATAACGGTTAGTGGGTAAGCACGGATATCTAAAAGTTGACAAGGGCAACTATAATCTTCCTCGTTTAACATCAAATTTAAACTTCTTGTAAATGGTTTAATAATAAGACACATTATAAATAGAATTTTTATGAATGAATTATATATAAATTAGTAGTTAAATGTTATCTTTTTTGCATGTTGTTCAATTATTATGAAATTATAAAATATTATTGCATTGTATAAATTGTATATTTATACCCATATATGACATCGGGTATATTAAAATTGCTCCTCCGTTTGTAACGCATCGATCTAGATGAGCTAGATATAGTGTCAAGCGTACGTATCGACTCAGAATCGAAAAATGAGTCGATCTAGCTATGTGTGTCTGTCCGTCCGTCTGTGTGTCAGCACGATAACTCAAAAACTAAAAGAGCTAGAGTTTTGAAATTTTCACAAATATTTTTCAATCTATTTCTAGGTTCCCTATTTTTTTTGGTTAAGATCGGACCAAAACTTCGGGTAGCTCTCGAACAACTAACTTTTTTAATTCCAATATTTTCATATAAAAATTTGAAATTTTGTATTTAACATGAAATTATGTGAATTTTGTTTTTTTTTTTTTTTTTTTTTTTAGATAACGATTTCGAGTTAGATTTCATATAATTTAAATGATGCGTAGTTTGTTTAATATAAGCAAAAAAGAACACAAAGATTTTTTTTAAGTGAATTGCTTATTGATATTGATAGATATAATCCTTGTGAATATCATGATTATTATCTATCATGATGATCATTATATGAATATGATTATATGATGCTTATTTTGCTTAGGTTTAATATGTATATTCGTGAATTAAAAATTAATTAAAAGAGATAGAATTGAAAACTTAGAGCTAGAGTTTTGAAATTCACACAAAACATTTTTTGGACATTTTTGAGGTTCCCTATTCTTTTTGGTTAAGACCAGACCAAGGTTTCGGGGAGCTGCCACACAACTTATTTAAATCAATATGAATTTCTTCAAAAGTAATTATACCAGGAAGATGAAAATTACACACGGTTAGTTTTATAATGAATCAAGAACTTATATGAAGTTTCAAAATGTTGCGACTTCATTTGCGGGTGATGCCATACAACTTCTTTGCACCAATATGAATTTCTTGAAAACTGATTATACTACGAGGATGAAAATTACACACTGTTAGTTATATAATGAATCGAGCACTTATATGAAGTTTCAAAATGTTACGGCACCATTTTCGGGGGGCTGCTATACAACTTCTTTGTACCAATATGAATTTCTTAGAAACTGATTATAGGTACTACGAGGATGAAAATTACACACTGATAGTTTTATAATGAATCAAGCTTCAAAATGTTACGGCCCCGTTTTCGGGCAACTGCCATACAAAGTAATCAATTCGATAACTGTGAATCTAATGAAGCTACGAGGTTAAAATCAAAACTGGGCAGATAAAGTAATAGGCCAAGTTAGTTGGCAAAGTTGGACATCACTCGGACCAACTTTTACGGCGGGCTATTTTTTTTTTATGGTTTTTTTTTTCTTTTTGTTTTTAAGCAAAAATTATGGGATAAAAAGGTAAATTTTTTTTTAACTATTTTACTTCTTATACTTTTTTTGTAATATTTATAATAGCATAGGGGAAATAAATAACGGTTAGTGGGTATGCACAAGTATCTAAAAGTTGACAAGGGCACCTATAATCTTCCTCGTTTTTAATTATTATAGATCACTCTATACAAGCTATATTGCTCCTATGATTTTAAAAATAATTAAATAAATAATAAATATTTTCTTTAAATTAACAAAAAATTATTAAATGTATAATTGACTGCAAAAAATTAATTTCGTTAAAACCAATGAAAACATGGTTTCTTTTGATATCAAAGCCCTATTCCTAAGCATACCAGCTAAAGAGTAGATTGCCATACTAGAATAGTGTCTTCTTCAACAAAAGCAAAGTGAATGGAGATCAAGATTAGATTTCACACTCAAGGGAGAATTTCACAAACAGACAAAAGATGCACCGATGGGAAATCTCTTTCGATCATGACCTTTAATTTGGAACAAAAATTTGAATTTACTAATGAGATAGAACAAAACCAGGAATTGCCGTTTTTAGACATTCTCGTTTTTTTAGTTAATTATTAATTTTTAAATTTTGCCGTAGATTTCATTAATGCAGTACTAGCACTGAAGAACTCTGCATGTCGTAGACGAAATACTGGTATTTGTAAAACTAATCGTTTTTTATTTCTTTCTTATACATTTCATTCAAATGCTTTATTAAATATTAAATATTCTAAGAAAATCTGTTTAGTTACAAAAAGTATAACATTAGTACCTTTTATTCCAATTTGCAATATTATTGATATAATAAAATGTTTGGACAAATGACTTATTTAAAATTTTGCTACTATATTTATTTCAAAAAAATATTTCTAATAACGACCTATTAGCTACCTATTTTCTATTTACAATTTGAAATATGATATGTCTTCGGTTATATTTATAATCGGAAATTTCCATTTTTCTTTTTACCTAAAAATTCATTTTAAGGTACGGTCTACCTACATGTTATATACCTATATATTATGTAAAAAAAAATATTTCCAATAACTATTAGATAATTTTATTGGCCTAAAATTGATGTAATGTAATGTTTCAATTTATAAAGAAAATAATAAGAATATCAAAAATTAACGAGAGTAAAAAAATAAAAAAAGCTTTTAAAAACTACGCATACTTTTTTAATATATAAAAATTGTTATACTTTTGTATTATTTTTACTGATGTTAATAGAAAAGTCTAAATTTAGTTTATAAATATCAATTTACAGACAACAGCTAATAAATAATAAATACACAAAAAAAAAAATCGGTTAAAAGAAAATGGGTATCGTATGTATAATGTTTTTTATCATAACAAACTTCGATCATTAATGCATATAATATATAGAATATAAAATAAAAGTTTATTAATATTTAAAAAAAAAAAAAGTAAAGAAACAGTCAGTCAACTGACTTAGAAATACTCTACCATAATAGGTTCAAATTTAAGGACATATCCATAAGACATTTTAACACCATAAAAGTTGTTATTAATTTGATCGTAAGACAAAGCTAACCAAATTAACTTTATAACACTAAAAACATTTTCTAATTACATTATCAAAAATTAAAAAATATTACAAATTCTTACTAATTTATCTATTTAAAAAAAGTAAAAAACAAACAAACTTGAAATAAATGAAAATATATTTATTCCAATTCAATTACAAAATGAAAAAATTCTAATTATTGAATTTTGTGATAAAAAGATAATCAAAGCATAATATATTTAATAATCCAAATTTTTCAAAAGTGCAATTATTTTAAATGGTTAGTTTATACACCTAATGGAAAAGCTTATAAACGCAAAATATGCAATAAACGTATTTCTAAAATACAATTACAAATTTAGACCTTTTCATATAATTCATTTAAATATAAAAATAAATTTTACATAAATGCAGCAAGTACCTTTGAACATAGCTGAAAGTTGAACATAGCTAAAGTCTTCGGAATAGCACTACAATTAAGTCTAAATTTCGGCGAAATAGGAAATACATTCTTTGGCTTCGAAATTAAACTCGACCACAACCAAACCCCATGGTACTTTCATTACTAGTAACCTAGAGTTTAAATTTCATCAAAATAGCGGTATTAATTTTTGAGTTACGGTGTTTTTAAGATATATGTTTGTTAGCCCTTGAACTTTTCAAGGCTTCCAGAACCCGAAACCAAGGTACGATTTCGCCCATATGCAGTCCCCGTCATACTTTCAATACTAGTTAACCCTTGTACACATTTGGAACGTTCTATCTTAATTTTAAGTTACTAGTTTTATTAATTTCGATGATAAGCTTTTACACATTGAGGGGTCTAAGAGAGGTTCTGAACCACCACTCCAATAGATGCAAAATTAGAGGGACACGCAGGAAATAGTAAAGAACACCCATGCGCCAAATTTGAAGCTTCTACATTTGTTTCAAGTTACTATCTTTATTAATTTCGAAAATATGCTTTAAAGTCCTCGGAACTGAGTGGCTGGTCCCCAGCCACTACTCCAATTAGGCTCAAATTTCAAGGAGACTAAGGAAATCAAAAGCGACACCCTGATACCAAATTTGGAGGTTCTATCTTCATTGGTTTCGGAATTATGCTAGTTTGGCCTAAATTTGATCAAAAAGTTCTAAGTTCCGAACCCATTGTCCAATCCTCACCGTACGCAATCGCCGCCGTAGTTTCATTACCAATAACCTACAGCACAACTTTCATGAAGATAGCGTCATTAGTTGTTGAGTTATCGTGATTTTTTATATATGCCCTGAAACCGATTAAAAGGTCCAGAATCCAAACCTTTGGGCTGATTTTGCCCTTATGCAGTCCACGCTGTACTTATAGTACTGGTAAACCCTTGTACACAATTTGAACGTTCCATCTTAATTTTAAGTTACTATTTTTAGTAATTTCGATTATAAGCTTTTCAAACTTGGTAGGTCTAAGAGGGGTACTGAACCACCACTCCAATTGATCCCAAACTATAGGGACACGCAAGAGATAGTAAAGAACACCCTTGTGCCAAATTTGAAGCTTCTACATTTTTTAAAGTTGCTATCTTTATTAATTTTAAAGATATGCTTTAAAGTCTTCGGAAATGTGTCGCTGGTCACCGACCGACTACTCCAATGGGGCCCAAATTTCCAAGAGACTTAGAAAATAGGAAGGGACACCCTGATACCGAATTTGGAGGTTCTATCTTTATTGGTTCCGGAACTAAGCTCGTTTGGCCTAAATTCGATCAAAAAGTTCTAGGTTCCGAACCCATGGTCCAATCCCGAACTTACGCAATCCCCGAAATAGTTTTATTACTAGTAACCTACAGCACAAATTTGATGAAGATAGCGTCATTAGTTGTTGAGTTATCGTGATTTTTTATATATGTTCGTTAGCCCTTCGATCGATTAAAAGGTTCAAAATCCGAACCAATCGGCCGATTTCGCCCATATGCAATCCCCGCCGTACTTTCAGCCCTAGTAACCTACAGTTAAAATATCATCAAGATAACTGCATTATTTTTTGAGTTATCGTGCCTACGGACTGACGGACGAACGGACGGACATGGCTATATCGACTCAGGAGGTCACGCTGATCACAAATATATATACTATTCCATACCTAGCTCGCTTCCGTTAGGTGGTTACAGACACCATACCAAAGTTAATATACCCCTTTACCTATTGTATAGGTGGTAGGGTATAAGAACGAGCAATAGTATAGTATAGTAGACTGTGTCAACTCTAGCATACCCGTATAATCGTAATAAAAACATTATATCATCCGGTTAACATATTTGGAAAAACTTCAAACATTCAGCTTTATTAAGTGTAGAGCAATAAAAGAAGGAGTTGTATGACAGCTACTCGAACCCACTGCAGTAGACCAACCAAATTGTGCACAAACTTTGGACATTACACTAAATAATTTTTGGCAAAATTTCAGACACCCAGCTTTAAAAGGTACAGAGTAATGCTCATATAAAAAAAAAAATTTGTATGGCAGCTGTTCGAACCTACTGCAGTGGATCAACCAAATTTTGCAGAAACTTTAACCATTATACTAAATTTCAGACATCCAGCTTCAATAGGTGTAGAGTAATGCACATATAAAAAAGGAAGTTGTATGGCAGCTCTCCGAAAACTTGGCTCGATTTTAACCAAAACTAGTTAAAAATCAGTAAGTTGGTGCAACTGACTTCAAAATACCCTACACCTGATTGGTTTAAATTTAATTAAAAATTCATGTCATTTCAAAAACAGAAAAACTTTTATTAGTTCTATCGTGAAACATAATTAATGAATTTAGTTTTATGTTATTTAGTTTTTTCCCAATTAATTCTGTGGTTTTTGTACATAACATGACATTTGCATTTTCACGAATTTTTGCTAGAGCAAATGAAATATACAAGATTACAATATTGCGTTATTTTTTTGTTTTTAAAACAAAATATTGGTTTGAAATAAATTAAAAACTGATAACATCAATAAATTTTATTTTAAATTCATTTAAATTTGTTATTTTAATATTTTCCTCAGTTTGTTTCAAAATTTTGAAAATATCTGCATTATTTCTTTTAAATTGTATTCCAGCAAAAATTTATAAGATAACATAGGTATACACTTTATATGAAATAAAAATTAAACTTTTTAGAACGAAAATTATTTTTACTTAATTGGATTTCTGCACATATCTGTTTATGTAAAAACTGAAATAAACGAAAAATTTTTCATTTTGCTAAAAATTGATAAAGTTTAAAAGTAATAATATACCTACATATGAATTTTTTATTATTTAGAAGTAGTTATTAGTGAAAACAATAAGGACATTATTATATTTTTTGATTTATTAAAAAAAAAATATAAAATTCATAATCTTATTTTTTAAACAAAAATAAATAGGTTTTAAATTTTAATTCATGGCAAAACAAAACATCAAAAATAATAAATAGTGAAATTACAAATAAAAAAAATTGGATTAATCTTCTGAATCAGAACAAGTAATGTCGTATAATAGATCTACTAATCCACCGGTATGTAAGTTTATGTAAAAATTATGAAACACTGACGGAATTAAGTCAAATAATGAAACAATATTCTTTTATTTTCTTTTAAAATAACATTTGGGGTGTTTCTTAAAATTATTAACTCAGGAATTTTAGTGCTTTTCTGCCTTCCCGCATGTCTACAAAAAGATATTGTGAATCATAACTAGTTTCATAATGCCTTTCCCCGCAGTTATCTTTTGTTTATCTTATATTTCTAATTTCATTCAATTGTAGTTTTTGATTAAAATTATTATGTCTGTTATTCTTTTTAAATAATATTTTAGACGTATCTGTGGAGTCAAAAATTCTTTTGATTTTATTTCATAAACTGAAATGGATGATCAGGGCAAGTATTGGAATTAAATATTACATGGCTTTTTAAATTATCTTTATCTAATTGAAAATATTTCCAAATGCAAGAAGATATTTTTTGTTAGCTCCTCTGCCACCAACACTTTCATCCACATAAAACAAAAAGTTTCATTAGTTGAACAATTCCTAATCATAAAATTGAATGTCCATAACGATCTTTTAAATTAAAAATATCGCATTTTTTACATGTGTCAGAAGGAATCTTAAATTTCAAATAATGTTTCTTAAAAATTTTTCTATAGCTTGAATAAGATATAGTATCTTCATATGTTCCTTGAAGGAATATGTTTATCTACTTCTTCCACTTTGTTTTCATCAAGTTTTTTGTTAACTTTAACTCTACGATCTTGAAATATGGTGTTATTTTAAATATTTATTTATTTGTTGTTTTTAAAATAATGACATAACTGCACTTGATTTTTTTTCTAAAGATGATAACTGTCACTTTTAATTTTTTCTGTAAGCAACAGATGGTGCAGATTTAACTTTCTGAAGTATTTTACAAAATATACCAAAAGTGATACATAGTTGTAGTAAATTACGGTAATGTATTAATATTTTTTTTTTTTTTTTGTTATTTTGTTTTGAGCTAAAATTATGGGATAATGAATTCAAATTTTTTTTTTTTTGTATTACCTATATTTTTATGGTTTTTTTTTTGTTTATTTATTTTTTTTATGGTTTTTTTTTTTTTTTAAGCAAAAATTATAGGATGATGAGTTAAATTTTTTTTGTAATATATATAATAGCTTAAGGGAAATAAATTACGGTTTATTTTATGGTAAACATCATAGGGGACATTCGCGGGGTTCTAAAAGATGACAAGGGCAACTATAACCTTCCTCGCTTTTCTAATAAAATATGATATTTAAGTTCATCTGATATTTAAAAGTTCGATTTCGTATATAGTAAGCGTAAATACATAGGTTTTAAAAATTTTTTATAAAAAACTGGCTACATTTCCTTCAAAAATTAAGTAATTCTCATATAAAACAAAAAGTTGTATGGCAGCACACCGAACGTACTGGACTACCCCAATTAAATTTTGCACAAACTTTGGAAATAAAGCTAATATACTTCTTCTTCTATGGCGCTACAGACCGTTGTCGAACTTGGCCTCCTGAATCATCCTCTTCCAGTTCACGCGATCTTGGGCAGCAGTTATCCAATTTTGCTCTTGCAGCATTGATACAGCGTCTGACTCGACTGCATCAACCCATCGATTTCTCGGCTTTCCCACTGGTCTTTTTCTATCTATTTTCCCGTCCAATACTTTTTTTGGAATGCGGGAATCTGGCATACGTTGTATGTGACCGGCCCACCTAAGGCGTTGTAGCTTGATGTATGTCAAAACATCGCTGTCGGTGTATACATTGTATAGCTCTGCGTTGCGTCGCATTCTAAATTAGCCCTGGTCGATAATTGGCCCGATAATTTTACGGAGTATTTTTCTTTCGAAACGGGAAAGTAGGTTTGCCGTCGCTTGGGTGATCGTCCACGATTCACTGCCGTAGCATAACACCGGTCTGGTAAGAGATTTGTACAGCTCAAGTTTACATTTTCTGCTGACTTCTCGAGATCTCATTATCTTCAACAAGTAGTAGGCGTTGTTTGCCTTGCCTATCCTTCGGGTTACCTCTGATGTTTCATCGTTTCCACTTGTTATTTCGGCCCCTAGATATACAAAACTTTTTACTACTTCCACGTTGTCATCACCAAAAGTAATGTTTTGTCTCTCTCTCTGGTTACGTCTGGATACTACTAACATTTTCGTCTTATCGATGTTTATCCTCAGACCCAGTTCTATAGCTGTTTTCTCTAACTGGATATAGCATTCTCTGACACCTGCCTCTGATCTTCCTAGTAGATTTAAGTCGTCTGCGTATGCTGCTATCTGGGTGGTTTTGAATAGCAACGTGGCATTCGGGTCAGATGGGATTTTCCTGACTATGTGCTCCAGGGCAAGATTGAAAAGCGTAGGCGCGAGTCCATCCCCCTGTTTCAGTCCCTGTTTGATGTTGAAGGGTTCTGTGAGGTCCCCTTGGATTTTTACCCTCGCGCTTGTGTTTTGCATAGTCGCTTTAATCAGTCTTACTAGCTTTGCCGGTACGCCTAGGTTGCTTAAAACTACATATAATTTTTCCCTTTGGATAGAGTTATAGACGGTCTTGAAATCTACGAAGATTTGATGTACATCGACATTTCTTTCCCAGCACTTCTCCAATACCTGCTTCAGCACAAATAGCTGGTCCGTTGTAGATCGTCCTGGCCTGAAACCGGACAGGTATTCGCCTATGATGTTTTCGGCAATTATTTCTAAGCGGGCTTTCAAGATGTTAGTGAAAACTTTGTAGGAAGTGCTAAGTAGCGATATCCCTCTGTAATTTTTACAGTTGAGCTTGTCTCCTTTTTTGTAGATTGGACATATAATACTTAGTTGCCAGTCAGCGGGTATTTTTTCTTCTTGCCACACCTTTAGTATTATTTTATGGAGGATTTTTTGTACCGTTTCTCCTTTATCACGCAGAAGTTCAGCCGGAATGTTATCTGCACCAGGAGCCTTGTTATTTTTCAATAGCTCTATGGCATTGATCACCTCTGTTAATGTAGGTTGTCCCGTGATTTCATTTTGGGTTTGTCTTTCCACTGTGATCTGTTGTTGTTCATTTACTTCATCGTTAGGTGCATTTAGTAAGTTTTCAAAATATTCTTTCCACCTGTTCTTAATGTCATCCTCAGATGATAAAAGATTATCTTCTGCATCTCTACATAAGTTTGACTGGGCTTTGTAACCATCTCTGATGATGCGGATGTCTTTGTATGCTGCTCTGATACTATCGCGATTTTGCAAATTATCTTGGACCTTTCTTAGCGCATCGTTCTGCCATTTCCTTTTTTTCTTTCTGCAGATTTTGTCGGCCGCTCTTCTAAGTTGCTCGAAATGTTGTTGCTTAGCACGTGTTGGTCTACTTAATTTTCCTTTGTGTGCTTCATTTCTTGCGGCTACCGCATCTCTGCATTCTCCGTCATACCATTCGTTTCGAACTTTTATTGGCTGGAAACCAATAGTTTCTTCAGAAGCTCGATGCAGTGCCGTTTTTAAACTATCCCACATTTCATTTAGCTCCATGTGTTGGAACTCCTCTAGATTTAAGTTTGTCTTGATCGACGCTTTGTACTCGTTTTTCACAGATGTTATATTGAGTTTGCTTACGTCCAGCTTCGTTGCATTGTGTTTCCTCAATGCTCGTTTGGCTATGATTCTGCTCCGATATCTGACTTTCACAAGATTATGATCCGATCCACAGCAGGATCCTCTATATGCTCTTACATCCATGATGTGGGATGCCCCTCTTTTTTCAACTAAAACGTGATCAATTTGGTTGAACGTTTTTCCGTTGGGAGATATCCATGTAATCTTATGAATGTCCTTGTGGGGGAAGAATGTGGATGATATAACCATTCTCTTGCTACTCGCGAAATCGATTAATCTTTGTCCGTTATCGTTGGTGGAACTATGAAGGCTGTGTTCTCCAATCGTGCCTTTGTATACTTCCTCTTTTCCAATTTTCGCATTCATGTCCCCGAGCAGAATTTTAAAGTCGTTCGATGGTATTTGATCGTAGACAGCCTCCAGTTTACTATAAAAATCCTCTTTGACCTGTTCCGCCTTATCCTCAGTAGGTGCATGAGCGTTTATCAAGGATACATTGTGCAATCTTGTTTTGATGCGGATTACACAGAGTCTCTCATTCACCGGTTTAAAATCTAGGATCGCCTGGAAAGGAAGCTAATATATATGAGTCTATATCTACTCCTCTTTTTCGCTGAGCCACAAAAGTAATGGCAAATTTAGTATAACCTTTGACCTAAAGTCATACGGATATAGTAATACTTACATGTAAATTAGATAATACCCAGTTGAGCGTTTCTGGGCCTATCAAAGGGTTTTTCATTGAAACGAAATAAATTAATAAGTGCCGAAATAAATTAACGGAAATTAACACAAGTGTTTTAAAAATGTTGTGGAGTTTCTAAATGTTTTTAAATTCATCATCATCCCAATATTGGTTTATAAATGTGAAGTCTATTAAAGAGTGAACTGAATTGTCTACCAGCAACACGTATATAAAATTTGCAGGCAATCAGTCAATCCGATTTTATATTACAAAGAATTTTGAAAACTGTTCCAAATTTAAGTCTAGAACACTCCTCGTACCCAAAAATCGTTATATACAAATTTTCATGATAATTGACTTAGCAAGTTTGGAGCCTATACGCTATAAAAACAAAAAAAAACTTTATAGGTTATAAAATATAAATTTAAATTATGTAAAATTCCAAGCAACGCCGGGTAAATCTGCTAGTAATATTATAAATAAAAACTAAAGTAAATAATTTTTATTTATTAAAAATTAAACTAATCAAAGGCTATTACTTTCTTTCCTTTGCTAAAAATTTTGTACCAATATTTTTTTAAAAAAAAAAAAAAATATTATCTTAAAATAAAGATAAATTTTTGTATCACGGCTAGAAAGGAAAACGACAAGTGGAATACATCATATTACATTACATTACAATTTAAAAAAAATAAAAAAGCTTAAAATTTTGTATTCCATTTGGAATATAAAACCCTTATATTATAGTAGTAAATTGTAGAAACTATATGCATATACAAAAAGAAAACAATTCATTAAAAAAAACAATTAAATAAAACAAAAACAAAAATTTTTATCGTTATTTAAAATATTCACAAACGTAATGGCAAATTTAGTATACCCTTTTGACTTATAGTCGGAATAGTTGTTGCTAATTTTCGCGCAGACATTTTGAAATGGAGGTATATGGGTTTTTGAGGACGGTAGTTGCAATACCGTCCTGACCGGCTAATTTTTTAGGATCAAGATTCTTCAAGATTTTCATCACTGCTCGCGTCTTAAAGTATATTTTACCAAAGGAGCAACCAACTTCTGGAATAGATGGGGAATTTTAAGTTAACTGAGGCAGTGACGAGTTAGAAGCGAAATGTTTTCCAAACAAGTAGTATGTATATGCCGTTTCAGCGGCAGCAAAAGCTCAGGAGCTTTTTTAGTGCCGTTTCAGCGTCAGTAGTCAGCAAAAGTTCTCCTAAAGTTATGCAATAAAATTGTGATAAGTAAAAAGTTTTGTGCTTTTGAGTATTTTAAATTAAGCTTAGCGGTTAGAAATATCAGTTATGTTTAAATTTCAAATTAAAACAGTAACAAGCTTAAGATATTGTGCTTATTGTTCTTAATTAAATATGAAAAGTTTTTAAAGTTTGGCATTTAGTATAATATTATCAAAGTTTAAGCTTGATTTAATATTTTCGCGAAAATTAAAAAAAAAGTTTTATAAAATAAAAAAAAAAAAGCTTAAGCTATTAAGCTTAATATTTTTAATTAGATATGAAAAGTTTTTTAAATATCAGTTATGTTTAAATTTCAAATTAAAACAGTAACAAGCTTGAGTTATTGTGCTTACTGTTCTTAATTAAATCTGAAAAGTTTTTTAAAGTTTGGTTTAAATACAAAATTAATATTATCAAAGTTTAAGCTTGATTTAATGTTTACGTGAAAAATAAAAAAATTCAAAGGTGATAAAGTTCGTCCGTAATGTTTGAAAATGAAGCTTCCAACTGCCATTTTAAAGTTTAAAAGCTTAAAAAATCGATGGGAATTTTTTGGTTGATTATTAACTTAACTGCAAAAGTTTTGAAAAAAATGAAACAAATAAACGTTTGAAATTATATTTTAATTTTTTTTTTTAAGCTTGAATTAATATTTCTGTGAAAATAGAAAAAAAGTTTTATAGGTTTTCAATTGAATATTCTTGATTAGATATGAAAAGTTTTTATAGTTTTGGTTTAAATACAAAGTTAAAATTAAAATTGAAAGACACTTTTAATGTGTGTATCATATTTTTTATTTTATTTAAACATTTTTAAATTGTGATTTTCTATTAAGCTAACAAAAATTTGATTTTTTTTTTATTTTGTTTTTTTTTTACAACTATTGCTCAATGGCATAATGCCCCCAAGCATATGTTTTTATATTATCTTCAGTTACATATCTTTTATTATCTAATGAACTTAAAGCTACTTTATTTAAATTTTGTGTATAAATTGTATGTAAATATGATCTAAATATTTTCATTTCTTTAAAACAAGTTTCATTTTTTAACAAACAATTTTTATAATTAGCTAATGTTAAAGAATTGACAACATTGACAGCTGGGTGGCACAGTGGTTAAGTGCCGACCTTTCATGCGGAAGGACCCGGGTTCGAATTCTAGTGGAAGTGGAAAACTTTTCTGGTTTTCGGCTCGACTCAGCTACCATTCGCCATTGGGTTCAAATTAATGGCATAATCAATAATTAATAATTATAAATCTTTAATAAAAAAATACTTTAATATAAAAATATAAACAAATGCAAAATATAAACAAATAATTTAATTAAATAATATAACTCGGAGATATAGAATACCATATAAGTAAAATACAAAATATTACAATATAAACAAAAAATAGAACTGTAAATATTGAAAATTTAAGACGTTTCTACATGTTATATAGCCTAGTACTATCTCATGTTTAAATTGTATGTGGAATTCAATAAGACAAATTCTAATAACACGAATATAATATGACCCCCTGTTTCAACATGTACCTATGGTAAAGACAGGCTTATTAGCCTAACAGTTGAACAGTTAGCGCTTAAAAAAAACAAAAAAAAAAAAAAAAAAAATATTTCTTTATTCTTTTAGCTTTTTTAATAGTTTTATTTTCATATGTTTGAAGGAAATATATTTTAGATTTTAATCCAATAAATTCAGAAACAATTTTTCCATTAAATTCATCTTTAAAACGAGGAAGATTATAGTTGCCCTTGTCAACTTTTAGATACCTGTGCATACCCACTATGGTGTATAAAATAAACCGTAATTTACTTCCCTTATACATTAACTCATTACCCCATAATTTTGACGTAAAAAAAAAAAAAAAATTAACAAAAAAAAAAAAAAAAAAACAAAAAAAAAAAAATTGGCCCACCCTAAAAGTCCGAAGGTCCGAGTGATGTCCAACTTTGCCAAGTAACTTGCCCTATTAATTTATCTGCCCAATTTTAATTTTAACCTTGTAGCTTCATTAGATTCAAAGTTATTGAATCGAAAACTTTGTATGGCAGCCCCCCGAAAATGGGGCCCTAAAATTTTGAAACTTCATATAAGTGCTCGATTCATTATATACCTAACCGTGTGTAATTTTCAGCCTCGTAGTATAATTAGTTTTGAAGAAATTCATATTCGTGCAAAGAAGTTGTATGGCAGCCCCCCGAAAATGGGGCCCTAACATTTTGAAACTTCATATAAGTGCTCGATTCATTATATAACTAACCGTGTGTAATTTTCATCCGCGTAGTATAAATAGTTTTGAAGAATTTCATATTGGTGCAAAAAAGTTGTATGGCAGCTCCCCGAAAATGGAGCCCTAAAATTTTGAAACTTCATATAAGTGCTCGATTTATTATATAACTAACCGTGTGTAATTTTCAGCCTCGTAGTATAATTAGTTTTGAAGAAATTCATATTGGTGCAAAGAAGTTGTATGGCAGCCCCCCGAAAATGGGGCCCTAACATTTTGAAACTTCATATAAGTGCCGAAGTCGTTATAAAACTAACCGTGTGTAATTTTCATCCCCGTAGTATAAATAGTTTTGAAGAAATTCATATTGGTGCAAAAAAGTTGTATGGCAGCTCCCCGAAAATGGGCCCTAACATTTTGAAACTTCATATAAGTGCTCGATTCATTATATAACTAACCGTGTGTAATTTTCAGCCTCGTAGTATAATTAGTTTTGAAGAAATTCATATTGGTGCAAAGAAGTTGTATGGCAGCCCCCCGAAAATGGGGCCCTAACATTTTGAAACTTCATATAAGTGCCGGAGTCATTATAAAACTAACCGTGTGTAATTTTCATTCTCGTAGTATAATTACTTTTGAAGAAATTCATATTGATGCAAAAAAGTTGTATGGCAGCTCCCCGAAGACTTGGTCCGATTTTAACCAAAAACAATAGGGAACCTAGAAATTGTCTAAAAATTACTTTGTGAAAGTTTCAGAACTCTAGCTCTTATAGTTTTTGAGTTATCGTGCTGACGGACGGACGGACGGACGGACACACATAGCTAGATCGATTCACTTTTCGATGCTGATTCGATACGTACCCTTGACACTATATCTAGCTCTTATATTTCGATGCGTTACAAACGGAGGAGTAATTTTAATATACCCGATGTTCATATATGTATGCACGGGTATAAAGACCTAGAACTTTTTTATTCATTAGAGGAAAATTAAATAAATTGTCAGATGGATAATCTAATGTATCAAAACTTTTTGGTATTTCATTAAATATGTCAGCGTAAAGATCATCTGTCTGTATAGTATAAATGAAACTGTCAGTGTCTGTATAATTTAAAAAAACCTTACTACCATATTTAGGTTTAATATAATCATAATGAAAATCATACATAAGAATTTTAGATTGTTCGATTACCGTAAATCCCAAATATATAGGTTTGTCATAACATATATTTGTATGATTAAGCTGAATGGCTATCAAGTTTTCAGTAAATCTAGAGTGACTATGATAATTTGGTTTTGCTATTAACGCTCGAGCACCTAAATGTCTTCCTTGACTTTCCCAAGATGTAGATATTTTGACATTTTTTCTTTTATCTACATTTTCCATTGTTTTACCAAAAACAGCATTATTCATTAATTTATAATAATCTTTTTCAAAAGTATTTTTTACACAGGTCAATGCGTTGTTTAAATCAATATATTTTTTTAACCAATTGCTTTGTGTGAACTTTTGTACTCTATAAATTTTTTTAAGAACCAAGCCGTTTCGAAGACAGTGTTTTAAGTTTCGATAATGGATGATATATTTGCGTTTGTTTGTTAAGTCAACTAACAGTTTAGGAATTTTACCTTTCGGTGGAATTTTGTTTTCAGCACAAAAAGGAAAATCATTGTGCAAATGATGTAAATGTTGAGGGTAATCTAAATCCACTTCTAAAACGTAACCAGTTTGCGAATCATCGGCAACTGAAAGCACATCAATATTTTCAGGAGTATCAACCCACTGAAAATCTTTATGAGGTAAATATTGGATCATTGCCCATCCATATAAATATTGTTGGCATCTTCATATACTATATATTTGGAACGTTCGTTTTTTTTATAAGATTCCCCCATAAATTTATTATTTGCCACTGAATGTATATGTGAGCACTGACTAATTCCACCACGTATCCCTTTTCTAAAAAAATTATACATATCAACATCAGTTAAGAACTCTAATTTGATATCAGTGTATTTTAACATAGCCGCCCATGACAAACCTGGAGTAGTGTAAAAATTTGCAGGATCTAAAGAATAGATTTTGGAGCATATTTTTCGAAAATTTTCAAAAACATCAGTCAAAATAAGTACATCTGTTTTAAGGTAAAGTTTAAGATAGTCCCATAAATTTTGACATTTAAACGTATTCCATACATTAACTGCATGAATGTAGTCTTCATCGGAACATGGTGTGTTTGTCATTTGATTGGTAAAATTGTCTTGTGACGGTAAACATGTTTCGTCAAGTCGTTCAATGGAATTTAAATACTCATAGGGAAAAACTCCCTTTCGAGTCATAAGTTTAAATTTTTCATTATTATTGAATTCTTTTTTTATATGAATCAAATCGTTTTCAATTAAATTTTTACACAATGAATCAAGGCTAGAAGCCATAAATCTGAAGCTATCGAGAAAACGTAAATAAAATGAATGATTATCATCTATTATCATATTTATCTTTTAGATAATGAAATATAACGTTCTTTATTCAAAGGAATGACACCAATATGTCCATTCACTTCGTTTAGTTCTTTAAATAAAAGATGACAATCATAGCCGGAAAAATTGTGAAAAAATATTGGAAAAAAATTTGATCGTCTATACAATAAGTTGCAATAAGAATGAGCAGGACCTCTATAATTGCCAGTAAAGTGGCAATGGTCTCTAATTCTATTATTGAAATCTAAATGCTTACCACATATGTGACACGTTTCTTGAACCAATTGTTGTAGCTGCTCATCCAGTGTTAGCGGATTCATCGGTTTTGAACTCATAAAGAAGGTTGAATATAATTCACTGCATGTTTCTGCCAATGATTGGATAAATCCTTTAGCACAGTTAGCTCCAACAAATTCTTTGAAACAGCTTAGACCATCATCAAAAGAACATTTAATGTAGTAAGAGAAAGCTACTGGAACATGTTGATGAATGTTTGTTGTTGAAGTCATCGTGGAATCAGAATTGCATGTTGCAATAGGTTGTAAAATACTCTCAGCATCGGCATAAATAACAAAAGGTGTTTTCAATTGTTGTTGATAGTTCTTAAACTCCAGTGTATTTTTTTCAACAGACGGAAGCTTTGTAACTACTTTATTGCATTCGGGTTTGTGTAAGTCACGTTGTTGTAATGTATGAAAATGTTGCAAGCACATATTACAAATATAAATTTGATGAGTATTCCTTGTTACAGACCGACTTATCAATCTTGATAAATGTTTTATGTAAACAAAATGAAATTTTTCATCCCTTTCCAAAAGCAATAAATTGACATGAAACTTTTTTTCACATTTTGTCAAATAAAATGGCCCTACAACCTCATATTTCTTATTAATGACTTCCAATCCAAACAAATTTATGCTTATTCATTATTAAGTTTTTCGAATAAATTTAGTTCAGACAATTTAGTTGGAAATTGCATATTGCCAAAATTAAGTTGTAAAACATCGCCAAACTCAAGCTTGACTATGGGTTGAGAAATGTCAGTAATTTTGTATGAAGATGTTCGTTTTGCACTTTCAGCGCAAGTTTGTAAGGCTGATACTAAACTCCACTTAAAACAGAAGTTATCATTATTGTGGATATTAATGCAGGCTTTTTTATCTTCTATGTTTTTTGGTAACTTAATATAACTAGAAACGTGGATTGGTTCATATTTATTGATATTTATTTCCACGTGTAAAATTCTAATTAACGCCCAACCACTATCCTTTTCTTGGAAGTCTTCTGCTTGTTGTTGAATAACGTCTTTAGCATTTTCAAAAAAATCATTAAGATCGTCTGTCTGTGTTATGCTTAACATTCGAGTTTGAAAAGATTTGATTGATATATTTTCAAACTCTTCTTCTGTTGGTTTTATATATTCACCGAAAAGTTCAAGATTCGCCTTAATGACATTGTGCTTTTTTAGTGATTGTCTCAACAATTCAATGATATCGGATTGAGCCTTTTCTAAAAAGTGTGATGGGTTTAATATGCCTTCATCATCATTATCTCTAATAAATGTCTCTAGTCTATTTTGAAAACATTCATTAATACACCTAACATTAGTTTTAATGACTTCTGCTGCATTTTTCTTATGTTCATTTGTCCGAACCAACCATCCATGGAGTTACCATCCACAAATTATTTGAGATGGCTGTTTTGCACTTCTTGCAAAATTTTGTATTTTCATAACCTTCTCTGTGGTTTTTTATATGTTCTAATAAATTGTTTTTTCGATCAAATACTTTTTGACATAAATCACATTTTTGTTTTAATTGTACATTTATTGAACATTTATGGCTTTCAAGATTGTCCGACCTTGTGAAAATTTTTTTGCACTCATTGCATTCCGATTTGATTTTTTTATTTGCTGAACTCATTTTTAGTTGTTTTTTTTTTTTTTTGTTTTAATTTAAGTAAAAATTATTTGGTAACTAAAATGGATTATAACATAAGATCATATATATATACTTTTAAAAACCACAGCTGCAGCAGCCTTCACAACATTTTAATTTATATGATATTTTTCAAAATACTGCAACAATGTTGTATCGTATTAGAATTTTAACTTTAAAAAACTAAAGAAAAAAAAAACAAAAATTGCATAAATCCAACTTTTAACCCCCCCGGGACAACTTTTTAATTTATATTATATTTTTCAAATACTGCAACAATGTTGCATCTTATTAGCATATTAACTTTTTTAGAAAGGCGCGCCGCCACCACATTACTATTCTAATCATAAAATCATAAAAATAAATCTATTAAAATATTTTTTTGGCACCGCGCAGCTGCAGCAGCCTTCACAACTTTTTAATTTATATGATATTTTTCAAATACTGCAACAATGTTGTATCGTATTAGAATTTTAACTTAAAAAAAAAAATAATTGCATAATTGCATAATGAGTTAGTTATGTGGTTTTTATTTTATTTTTTATATGAGTGTGGAAGTCATATATAAAGTTTTTCATATATAAGAACAACAATTTTTCTTTACTATTATTAAAAATTATTTACTTTATTAAGAGTACATAATACATATTAAAAAAAAAAAATTGCATAAATCCAACTTTTAACCCCTGGACAACTTTTTAATTTATATTATATTTTTCAAATACTGCAACAATGTTGCATCTTATTAGCATATTAACTTTTTTAGAAAAGCGCGCCGCCCCCACATTACTATTCTAATCATAAAATCATAAAAATAAATCTATTAAAATATATTTTTGGCACCGCGCAGCTGCAGCAGCCTTCAAAACTTTTTAATTTATATGATATTTTTCAAATACTGCAACAATGTTGTATCGTATTAGAATTTTAACTTTAAAAAACAAAAGAAAAAAAAATGCATAAATCCAACTTTTTACCCTCGACAACTTTTTAATTTATATTATATTTTTCAAATACTGCAACAACGTTGCATCTTATTAGCATATTAACTTTTTTAGAAAGAAGCTCCGCCCGCTTTTCTATTCTAATCATAAAATCAAATAAATCTATAAAAATATGTTTTTGTCACCGCGCAGCTGCAGCAGCCTTTACAACTTTTTAATTTATATGATATTTTTCAAATACTGCAACAATGTTGTATCGTATTAGAATTTTAACTTTAAAAATCAAGAGACAAAAAAAAAAATTGCATAATTGCATAATAAGTTAGTTAGTTGTTTTTTATTTTATGTTTTATATGAGTAGGGAAGTCATATATAAAGTTTTTCATATATAAGAACCACAATTTTCCTTAACTATTATTAAAACTTATTTACTTTATTAAGAGTACATAATATTACAAAATAAAACAAACAATATGGTAAGATATTTGTTTTTTTTTTTTTTTTGTTTTATATTATTAATTTTCTATTTTCTATTTTTAAATAGGTTCGAGTGAAAAATATCATAATATTCATATTTTACACCAAAATAAATTATACGAGGTGCTTTCCTGGCGCTTTCTAGAGACGAAAAGAAATCAAACGGTGGTGCTTTGTGAGGTAGAAGTTCCGATAACCAATGAAAAAATCATATTTTTCATGCCGGACAGGTTTTCAGAAAATGTAACAAACGAACCGGAATTAGAGGAATTGAATAGAGCGCAGTTTAATTTTAAATTTTTGGGACGGGATAAACATAAACGAAATATGGCATTATTTCAATTAATTCCATGGATTGATATCGAATCGTAGGAAAAATTTTTAAAATAAATAAAGTTTAATATTAAAAAATTTTTTTAAAATTTAATAATAAAATTTAATTTGTTTTTTTTTTTTATTTATTTTGAAAGAAAAGGAAAAATTTTTTTTTTTCAGACGGTGCTAAGGGGGCCCCTTGGCGCGAGGCGCCTGTATTCAAGACTAGTTTCGGTCTGTGAAGGTCCGCAAACAGTATGTGAAAGTCCAAAACGGTCTGTGAAAGTCCGAAAACGGTCTGTGAAGGTCCGAAAACGGTCTGTGAAGGTCCGAAAACTGTCTGTGAAGGTCCGAAACGGTCTGTGAAAGTCCGAAACAAGAAGCCCCTTGGCGCGAGGGGCCTGTATTCAAGACTAGTTTCGGTCTGTGAAAGTCCGAAAACGGTCTGTGAAGGTCCGAAAACGGTCTGTGAAGGTCCGAAAACGGTCTGTGAAAGTCCGAAACGGTCTATGAAGGTCCGAAAACGGTCTGTGAAGGTCCGAAACAGTCTGTGAAGGTCCGAAACAAGGGAGCCATTGGCGCGAGGGGCCTTTATTCAAAACTAGTTTCGGTCTGTAAAGGTCCGCAAATGGTCTGTGAAAGTCCGAAACGGTCTGTGAAAGTCCGAAACGGTCTGTAAAGGTCCGAAAACGGTCTGTGAAGGTCCGAAAACGGTTTGTGAAGGTCTGAAGACGGTCTGTGAAGGTCCGAAAACGGTCTGTGAAGGTCCGTTAATAGTTTTAAAAATTTACTGCTCTATAGTATATCTATGTATCCCCACTTTTTTTTTTATGAAATCAGAGTTATAAATAAAAGGCTAGGTTATTAATTTTTTTTATTATAATAAAGAACAAAATGAATTGCAACAACAACAACAGTAGTAGCAGAAAAACTATGGTTGATTTACAATTTGTTATTGGATGGTTCTCTAATACCAGTGTTTTTTATATTTAAAGCACCGTACTCATTTGAAGAATTAAATAGTGATGTTAAACGACAAAATGAGTACAACAAAAAGAACATTAATAACATGGATTGGAATGATGGCTTTATAGAGTATTTAAAAGTTAAAAATGTCTTTGAGGAACATTTAACAACTATATTTGATGTTGTTTATGTAAAAGGTCTTAAAAAAAGCAATTTTTAGACACTTTTATTTCAAATTCAGTAAAAGTTATCAATTTAGATAACAAAATTCCATCTCTACAGAAACTAAGAAATTACATCACCATTTGCCCTCACCATTATAATACAGAAAATTTGTTGCAAATATGTGCTATAAAAAATTGTATAAACTTGTACATGTATTTAATAAAAGATAATAATAATAATTGGCTTTAAAAAATATTTGTTTTATTTATTGTTGCACAATATATTTTTTCAGACATAAACAATGGTATTTCATAAAATAGTCTAGAATAATTACACTGAGCTATATGTAAATTCATAGGAATATAAAAATCTTCTTGTTCCAATTTCAGTTTATTCCTTTCAATACATCTATCGAAATACTTGAATACATATTCCCGCACATTTAATTCAGCTCCATTGTTATATGACATTACTGCTTGTATAAAGTCCAACATAAAGCAAAAGCGGGTGTACTCATCTAGTTCCAATGTTAGTTTTTTAGTTTGTTCTGTATGATTGAATTTCAGTGGAAATTTATTTGAATTTAATTTAGGTTGAATGTTTGTAAAATCTACATAAAAAGCATGCCACTGCAAATAATTCATCTCGCTAATGACTTTGCGATGACGCTGAAAAATTATTGTTGCAGCTAAATTTTCAATATTAAATCCAATTTGTATTTTTATTGTTTGTTATACCCTACACCTATAGAATAGGTAAAGGGGTATATTAACTTTGGTATGGTGTTTGTAACCACCTAAAGGAAGCGAGCTAGATATGGAAAAGTATATATATTTGTGATCAGCGTGACCGCCTTAGTCGATATAGCCATGTCCGTCCGTCCGTCCGTAGGCACGATAACTCAAAAAATAATGGAGCTATCTTGATGAAATTTTAACTGTAGGTTACTAGGACTGAAAGTACGGCGGGGATTGCATATGGGCGAAATCGGCCCATGGGTTCGGATTCTGGACCTTTTAATCGGTTTCAGGGCTAGCGAACAAATATAAAAAATCACGATAACTCAACAACTAATGACGCTATCTTCATCAAATTTGTGCTGTAGGTTACTGGTAATGAGACTACTTCGGGGATTGCGTAAGGTCGGGATTGGACCATGGGTTCGGAACCTAGAACTTTTTGATCGAATTTAGGCCAAACGAGCATAATTCCAAACCAATGAAGATAGAACCTCCAAATTTAGTATCAGGGTGTCCCTTCCTATTTCCTAAGTGCCTTGTGAATTTGGGTCCCATTGGAGTAGTGGGTCGGGGACCAGCCACACATTTCAGAAGACCTTAAAGCATATCTTTAAAATTAATAAAGATAACAACTTGAAAAAATGTACAAGCTTCCAATTTGCCACAAGGGTGTTCTTTACTATCTCTTGCGGGTTCCCCGAATTTGGGATCAATTGGAGTGGTGGTTCTGTACCCCTCTCAGACCTCCCAAGTTTTACAGGCTTATAATCGAAATTACTAAAAATAGTTACTTAAAATTAGGATAGACCGTTCAAATTGTGTACAAGGGTTAACTAGTACTATAAGTAGAGCGCGGACTATATAAGGGCGAAATCAGCCCAACGGTTCGGATTCCGGACCTTTTAATCGATGTCAGGGCTAAAGAACATATATAAAAAATCACGATAACTCAACAACTAATGAGGCTATCTTCATGAAATTTGTGCTGTAGGTTATTGGCAGCGAAACTACGGCGGTGATTAAGTACGGTGAGTATTGGACAATGGGTTCGGAACTTAGAACCTTTTGATCGAATTTAGGCCAAACGAGCATAATTCCGAAACCAATGAAGGTAGAACCTCCAAATTTGGTATCAGGGTGTCCCTTCCTATTTCGTAAGTGTCTTTGAAATTTGGGCCCCATTGGAGTAGTGGATCGGGGACCAGCCACTCAGTTCTTAGGCCCTTAAAGCACATTTTCGAAATTAATAAAGATAGTAACTTGAAACAAATGTAGAAGCTTCAAATTTGGCCCAGGGTGTTCTTTACTATTTCTTGCGTGCCCCCCTAATTTGGGATCAATTGGAGTGGTGGTTCAGAACCTCTCTTAGACCCCCCAATGTGTAAAAGCTTATCATCGAAATTAATAAAACTAGTAACTTAAAATTAAGATAGAGCGTTCCAATTGTGTACAAGGGTTAACTAGTATTGAAAGTATGACGGGACTGCATATGGGCGAAATCGTACCATAATTTCGGGTTCAGGAACCCTTGAAAAGTTCAAGGACTAACAAACATATATCTTAAAAACACCATAACTCAAAAAATAATGCCGGTATTTTGATGAAATTTAACAGTAGGTTACTAGTAATGAAAGTACCATGGGAATTGGTTGTGGTCGAGTTTAATTTCGAAGCCAAAGAATATATTTTCTATGTCCTATGTGTCTCCGAAATCTAGACTTAATTGTAGTGGTTCAGCTATGTTCAAAGGTACTTGCTGCATTTATGTAAAATTTATTTTTATATTTAAATGAATTATATGAAAGGTCTAAATTTGTAATTGTATTTTAGAAATACTATTTATTGCATATTTTGCGTTTATAAGCTTTTCTATTAGGTATATAAACTAACCATTTAAAATAATAGCAATTTTTAAAAATTTGGATTATTAAATATATTATGCTTTGATTATCTTTTTATCACAAAATTTAATAATTAGAATTTTTTCATTTTGTAATTGAATTGGAATAATTGTTTTTTAATATTTTTAAATAGATTAATTAGTAAGAATTTGTAGTATTTTTTAATAGATAGTGTAATTAGAAAATGTTTTTAGTATTATACAGTTAATTTGGTTAGCTATGACTTACGATCAAATTAATAACAGCTTCTATGGTGTTAAAATGACTTATGGATATGTCCTTAAATTTGAACCAAATAGGTGTAGGGTATTTCTAAGTCGGTTGCACCGACTGACTGTTTCTTTACTTGTTTTTTATCCAAATAGTAAATATAGCTTAATAAAAGATTTTTTTGTTGTGCTTCGTCCTCGTTATCGTTGTTTATTTGTTTTCCGATAAATACTTCAGCATTTGATGTTGGCTCCATGTTTTTTTTTTAAACTGTTAAAGTTTTATAACTCGAAAGTTTTGTATTTATAGTTTTTATCGTAAACATTTTTTGAAAATTTTCCGAAACATTATTTGTATTTTTTTATCGTTTTTGGGTGGGGATGACATTGTGTTGAATAAATTAATAAAATTTTTAATGCTCTTGCGCTTACATCGCCTCCATAAATATACACAACAATATTGTCCACAGACTGATGTAAGGTCACTTTGTAAACGCTTATTGTTGAAAATAAAACATTTTGATTGATTTTGTAGAAATTTCACAATCTCATTGTGGAATGGCGGATTTCCAAATGAATCAAAATATTCTATACAGCCTTGAACTGGCACGAAAATTGCTAACCAATGTGTTCCTTTTTCGGTAGAAGTGTCGGTGTTTATTACTAAAATACCAGGTTTTGAAATATTTTTCGGTATTTGATCAAGAGCAAAAACACCATTAAACAATTTACTTGTGACACTATTACATTTCAGCGCTTTCGTTATCTGAAGTGTATTCATTTTTTTGTAAACGGGAAATATGAATTAGCTGAGTATTTCCACTTATGTATGCCGTTAAAAATTCAACTTTTAGTTTACCATTTGTGAACACTATATCGAATTTTTCAAGCAAATTTATTAAATTATTAGTTGTTTTTTCATTGTCCATATGTTCAAAAGAGTAATTCTTGATGTCCGTTTTTTTTTAAATTTTTGGTTGGGAATTTATACTTTAATTCCTTTACAATAGTTTTACATTTTTCTTTTATTCCAGCCACAGCAAGGTTTTTAGCAAATATTGTATTGTTATCATCCGTGCAGAATGATAAATCTACTACAGCGTATGCCATTTTCAAATGAATAGAGATGCTCCACTATGCTTCCTTTTATATGTTTACGTAGACGTTGCGATTTTTATCAATTTCGATACTGGCATCGAATTCTGCAAACACAATACATGTTAATGTTGAAGTTAATGGAGAACTGAGTCTTGCTTCAATCTTTACTACTCCCTGGTTTAATAAACTTCGACATGTATCAGTTCCAGAACCATCTGGTGATAAATCAAAAGCTAGTATTGTATAACCTTTTGAAAATAGTTCTTTTGAAATTTGATGGCCTTTATCAGAATGATGTATACCTGTTCCGCTAAATAATGTTAAATATGCACGAGAATTGCAATTGTTATTCGACGTAAAACTGGTTTCAATTGCAGAGTTTGGTGTAGGCACTCCATTCACATATAATTGAAATTGTGTGAGATTTTGATGATCGAAATGGTATGGATTTTTTGATCTTTTACCATTAAAATTTTCATTATTAACCATACAAAATAAAAGAGCTTTTGGTATTTGCCCTATAAATATATTATCCAATGATATGTTGTAACACATCCAACTGGAATTGTGAATGTTTTGATTTCACTTCTCGTATAAAAATATTTTGCGTTAGCCTTTTCCAAAACAGTATTATGTGCTATTAAAATGCTTGGATTATAATGTAGCTTCAAGAATTTTTAAATAGCTTTCGTCTGAATCATTGAAAAATAGAAAAAAATCTTGTTTTTCTAATGCCAAAGCAATTCGAATGTCAACGTTATTTAAAAGTAATTTGGAAGTGTTGAAAAAATCTACATGTAATCTTCCCATTAATTCTACTATTGTAGAATTATTGTATAATTTTTGCCTTGATTTGGAACCAGAATTGTTAAAATCATTTACATTTGGTTTATCCAATTCCCAACCAGATGCTTCCAGATGTGTTTGAATGGAATCTGTACCATAATATAGTAAAGTAGTTAAGTATGCTTTATAATGGTATAATGAGTCTGACGGAGTGATGTTTTTTCCATTTAGAGTTACATTACATTGTTTAATTAAAGAGTGTAATAAATTATTTACAACACTGGGCTGTGAGGCTGCTTTTGCATCAGCTCCGGTTCCTACTTTATCATTTGCACTCCAAACTGATCCATCTTTTTTTAATATTTGAATTTTAAATTTGATGTAGGTTGACGATAAATCTCGATATGTATCTCCATTTCCAAGCGAAACAAATTCAATAGTTGATGGTGAAGCCTCTAAAGAAGCTAAAGGATTGCATGCTACTTCTACTGAACGCAATATACTTGTTTGTATTGGTAATGATGCAAAAAGATCAAGTTCAGATTTCATACACTCCATATTTAATTGAATATATCAGAGGTTTTAATTTGCTTTTTTCGTCAGTTCGACTTTAAATGTGTCTTTTTAGAAACTGCTCGTCGTTTTATACTGCTCCGTCTTTTTATGGCTTTTCGCCTTCCACCATACATCGAATGCAGTTGATTAACTACTGATTTTCTTAGATTTTTCATGCCACCTTTACTTTGATCAATTACAGTTTCTTTTATGTTTGCACCAGATGCTATATCATTCAAAATATTTTTACTTGTGTTCATAGCCTCTGTTTTAAATAAGTTCCAACCTGATGTAAAAAGTGGCTTTAAGTAACGAATTAAACTTCCGAATATATTTCCAAAACCACGACCTCTTTGAATAGTTGGATAAAATTGTAATAGAGGTCCAATATCGTTTATTCCTCCACCTACTTGAGAGGAATAATATCTCACGTAAGCTCTTTCCATGTTTGATATGATATCATATTTGAGTAGTAGTATTTATATTGTTTTTAAGCAATCATTGCTTTTTAAAGTGCAGTACAATTTTTGTTGGATAGTAACTGGAAACAAAATTTATTCCATCGCCGTATTGGTTGCAAATTTTAATCGCGATCGTTTCAAAACAATTTTTTTCTATAGGTATGTATTGGACATTTTGAAATTCAATATTTGTAGGTATTCTGCAATTTTCTACGTTGATAGCTCTTAATGCACGTACTTTGCTACTTCCAAAAACAGATGATTGAACTATATCTGAATATATCATCACCATTCCATTAATTTCATCTTTATTATTAGCAATAGCTAATTTAAATAGTTCAGGTAATTTTGTTTTGAAATTTTTTATATTTTGTTTCTGTCGAAATAATTCATTTAGCAATGTTTTTACATTATAACTGTGATTAACTTTTATAAAGAAGCTGTCTTCAACAAAAGTCTGTGATATTCGAATTAAACCTTTTTTGTTTTGATCTGCTACTTTTTGAAAAGTTATATTATCATAATTTTTAGTATTAGAAATATATGTCAAAACTTCGTTAAAAAATTCTTTGAATACTTTGTTTCGAGTAAATCCCGGATTAGGAGTTATATTTTTAATAAGTGTTGGCAAAAAATTAAATTTCCAATCATCCAAATGTAATTCCGAATCGTCATATGAATAATATGTGTAACCTATAGATTTGGTTACTTTAATTTTTTCAAGAGGTTTTTCAATGTTTCTTACATAAACATTATACTCTCCAATATTAATAAGAGCACAATTCTCCTTGTTAAATTTTTCCGTTTGTAGGAAATCGTTCAGATAAACTTCTGAAAGACCTACTTTCCAGTTTCCGTTTCTTAAATCAAAGTGAATAGGCAATTTATTTTCGAATGAAGCTAATGTGTTGTCTGGAAAAAGTTTTAAATTATCATTACTAAACAATGTTACATAGAAGTCATCTTGACTATCCATCTTTGTTAACTTCTTTTAAGACATAAAATGTTGCACTATTTATATGTTGTCCATTCCGGTGTTGATGAAGTTCTTAGTTTTGGACTTCTTAGTAAAGGTTTTAATTTTCGTTTTTTTGTTTCAGGAAACTGTGAAAGTATAGTTGAGGAAATTGAACTACCGGCCGATCTTAGTGTCTTCTTTTTTTCAGGAGATGGTACAGCAACGGTAATTACATCACCACTTGGTGTTTTAAACATTCGATAATCAGAACTTAGAGATGGTCTTTGTACTAGTTTTTCGTCTTTCAACATTTCAGTTTGAGCTAATTTTTTAAATGAATTTTCATCATCTAAATCGATATCCATATCTGAATACTCTTTTTTAGGATCATATTCAAACACTTCATCAGTAACTAATGGTACAAAATTAGTCTGTGTTGATGTTGATTTGTATTTAGGTAATTCAGTTTCTGTATATGCATTTCGTTTAGAAAAGAATTTTGTTTGAGTGCCTGTATCAAATGTAGGATTATTAGCCTTTTCTGGTAATTTTTTTGCGTGTCTTTTGTTAATTCCATATTTGAGGAGATTTTGACGATATAAGTACCATTTTTGCAATGGTTTTAAGTTTTTATCATATAAAACTTTTTTAATTTTTTGATCTAATAAATCCAAGTTTTTATCATCTTGAAATAATTTACTAAATTTTGAAAATATTTCTGGTGACATAACAATCATTCGCTGCATTATGTCTTACTGAGTAATTTCCCTATTACACCAGATAATATAGTTCCGATTAGAGTTGGTAAAAACCCACCATGTTGAACTAATATTTTTCTTTTGGCTTTTATACTTTTCTTAGCATAGGTTAGAAATCTCAATTGTTTTTTATGTTTTTTTAATTTTGCTTTTTGTGCCGATGATATTTTATTATTACCATTTAATATATTGATTGCAATTCCAGCAATAGTTTTTATAATATCATCATCACAATATTTAAGAATATTTCTACGAAATATCTTGTTGTTGCACTTTCCTAGTACATGTAATATATGTTGGTTTTTCTTCAATCGTTTCATACTTTTGACAGTTGTTATTCAAATCACCCGTATTACAGAAACATATACAATATTCTTTGGAAAAAATATTAGTTCTAATACGAAATAAATCGTTAATGTCTTGTGTTAAATCCAACACAATATAACCATGAGGTTTTGATGTTGACTCATTGAGAGTATACAAGAAACCCTTTATATTTTCTGGATATAGTTGCCTAGCAAGAGGAAAAATTTGCGATTTGTCTCGAGGATTTTTGAAAAGCACTAAATATTTACAATTTAATGAAATATCTCTTGAAAATTTTCCCTGATGAAAAACGTTTTGTGTTAACAATATAATAGATAAATTACGATGGTGTGAACCTTTAGTAAATAGCTCACATACCTCTTTATTTGCAGAATCTAACATTAAGTCATCTAGAACAATTAACGTAGGTTTATTTTCATTACCACTAAATTCTTTTGGGATACTGGTATAAAAGTCTATATAAGGAAAAGTTAGAATTTTTGGAATAGCAGAAATTTCTGGGTTACACCATTTTATTGTTTCAATTTTCGGAGAAATCAATCTATCAATATTTTCAATTAAATTACACACAAATGTTGTTTTCCCACATCCAGATGGTCCCGCTATCATCATTGTAAATGGATGAATAAAATTAATCATTTTTGGTCTGTGTCTGATAAACTGCATTTAAAATACAATTTAGAGATCATATAAAAGCAGCGAACATATTCTTAGTACTGTCATTTTGAATTATGGAAGTGGAGGAGTTCTTAAATATTTATTCCTCCGTCTTATTAGATGATCATAAGAAACTAATATTACATCTATATAAACACATTAAAAACTTTTCAGGAGTAAAAAAATTTACTTCAATTTATGGTACTCATTTTACCCTTTGTCCGTGGGCATATGATAATTCTACTTCTGGACCGGACACATGTGAATGTCACACAACAGAAAATTATAGAATCACTCTAGAAAATTTAATTAAATGGTACGAGAATAATGTCGAGGCTACAAGTCGTGTCAGAAATTCATAGAGGCGCTAGAAGAAACTTTACACGAAGAAAATTTATTCAAAAGGATTTAAATGATACTTGGCAAATTGATTTGGTTGAAATGATTCCATATGCAAAATTTAATTAGACATATAAATATTTATTAACCGTTATTGATACATTTTCAAAATTTGCGTATGCTGAACCGATTAAAAACAAAAGCGCTGATAATGTTTTAATCGCAATGAAAAATATTTTTAAGCGTGCTGGTTAAAAACCTAAAAATTTACAATCTGATCAATGTACGGAATTTTTCAACAAAAAATTTCAAAATCTAATGAGGAAATATAAAATTAACCATTATCATACATATTCAGAACTAAAAGCATCAATTGTAGAACGTTTCAATCGCACCCTAAAAAACATGATGTGGAAACAATTCAGTTTACAAGGCACATATAAATGGTTACCTATTCTGCCATCGCTAATAGAAAAATATAACTCAACATATCATCATACAATTAAACTTCCACCTAAAAATGTTACAAAGAAAAATGAGAAATTTTTATTAAAAACTGTCTACAATAAATTAAAAGTGTTCCGAAAAGCAAAATACAAAGTTGGAGATTTTGTTCGTATAAGTAAATTTAAAGGTATATTTGCAAAAGGTTATCAACCTAATTGGTAAGCAGAAATTTATACAATAGCGAAAATAAAAAGAACTGATCCAATAACATACAATTTACTTGTTTTGGCAGTTTTTATGAACCTGAACTTACATCTGTTAAATTTCCTAATGTTTACCTTGTAGAAAAAATTATAAGAAAAAAGGAAATCAAGTTTTGGTTAGGTGGTTTGGCTTTGATAAAAACCATGATTCATGGATAAATAAAAAAGATATTATTTAATGAATAATAATTTATTAACTTTTAGTAAAACATGCTATGCTGTTATTTAATATTAAAAACAACTTTTTAAAACTAAGTTTTAATTTTTTTTTTTTTTTTTTTTTAACTTGAACTTGATCACGTTTTCAATTTAAATTCATGATCACGCCTTTATATTATTAACAATATAATTTCAAACGTTTATTTGTTTCATTTTTTTCAAAACTTTTGCAGTTAAGTTAATATTCAAACAAAAAATTTCCATCGATTTTTTAAGCTTCTCAAATTTAAAATGGCAGTTGGGAGCTTAATTTTTGAAACATAATGAACGAGCTTTATCAGCTTTGAATTTTTTAAATTTTTCACGTAAATATTAAATCAAGCTTAAACTTTGATAATATTAAGTATAAACCAAAATTAAAAAACTTTTCATATCTATTTAAGAATATTCAGCTCAATAGCTTAAGCTTATTTTTTTTTTAATTTATAAAACTTTTTTTAATTTTCGTGGAAATATTAAATCAAGCTTAAACTTTGGTAATATTAACTTTGTATTTAAACCAAGCTTTAAAACTTTTCATATTTTATTAAGAACAATAAGTACAATATCTTAATTTGAAATTTAAACATAACTGATATCCTAACAACCATCCTAACAGCTTAATTTAAAATACTCAAAGACTCAAACTAGCTTAAGCTTATTATTGTTTTAATTTGAAATTTAAACATAACTGATATTTAAAAAAACTTTCATATCTAATTAAGAATATTCAGCTCAATAGCTTAAGCTTATTTTTTTTAATTTATAAAACTTTTTTTTAATTTTCATAGAAATATTAAATCAAGCTTAAAGTTTTATAATATTAATTTTGTATTAAAACCAAATTTTAAAAACTTTTCATATTTCATTAAGAACAATAAGCACAATATCTTTGAAATTTAAACATAACTGATATCCCAACAACCAAGCTTAATTTAAAATACTCAAAGACTCAAACTAATTTAAGCTTATTATTGTTTTAATTTGAAATTTAAACATAACTGATATTCTAACCGCTAAGCTTAATTTAAAATACTCAAAAGCACAAAACTTTTTACTTATCACAATTTTATTGCATAACTTTAAGAGAACTTTTGCTGACTACTTACGCTGAAACGGCACTAAAAAAGCTCCTGAGCTTTTGCTGCCGCTGAAACGGCATATACATACTACTCAAACAAATTCGTTTTTATACACGTATGACTATATAGTCAAAGGGTATAATAAATTTGCCATTACGTTTGTGACGCAGAGAAGGAGGGGGGGTAGATATAGACTCAAGTGTATGGATCAGATCAGAATCGAAAAAAAAATCGATTTAGCTATGTATGTCCGTCCGTCCGTCTGTCCGTCTGTCTGTCCGTCCGTCTGTCCGTCCGTCTGTCCGTCCGTCCGCACGATAACTCAAAAACTAAAGGAGCTAGGATCTTGAAATTTTCGCAAATTCGTTTTTTTGCAATAGCCGTCATAGCTATTTAAATCCAGCCATTTTGGTCCATGGGTTCGGGTAGCAGCCATACAACTTCCTTTTTTATATGAGTATTTCTCTGTACCTATTACAGCTACGTGTCTGAAATTTTGCCAAAAGTAGTTTAGTTTTATGGCCAAAGTTTCTGCAAAATTTGGTTGGTCTACTGCAAAGGGTTCGAGTAGCTGCCATACAACTTCTTATTTTATATGAGCATTACTCTATACCTATTGAAGTTGGGTGTCTGAAATTTTGCCAACAATTTTTTAATGTAATGGCCAAAGTTTCTGAAAAATTTGGTTGGTCTACTGCCAAGAGTTCGAGTAGCTGCCATACAACTCCTTCTTTTATAAGAGCATTACACTACACCTAATAAATCTGATATGTTTGAAATTTTGCCAAAATTAATTAATGTTTATAATAATAATGATATAATGTTTATATAACGGTCATACGGGTATCCCAGAGTTGACAAAGTCTACTCTACTACACTCTTCCTCGTTTCTTTTGAATCTGATACGGTGTGATTGTTTATATCAACAAGTGGAGTAAAAGAAGACCCGCTATTGTCTTGTTTTAAATTTTTTGCAAAAGTCCAAAAGGATTTGTTATTCTTGGGCATGTGTAATAGGTTTTGTTTCAACATTTGGTTGAACAAGAATTTTTGCTTGTTGATAATTTTCTTGCATCTGTTCCGAACCACTATATGTGATCCTCCAAACCACTGTCCCGGTACTTTTTGAAGGCTGTTAAAAATTCGTATTAATTTTTCTATTTACTAAAAAACAAAAGAATTAAATGTATTTATAAAATGCAATTACAAAATTACAAATTTATAACGTTTTATACAATTAAATTAAATTTTATGCATGCAGAAATTATTTCTCTTTAGGATTATTAATTTTTGTTGAACTGCATTTGTTCTTGAATTATTTAGTAGCTTTGATTAATTATTTCAATTTTAAAATTTGTACTTTTAATTTACAAATTTTGTTATCTTATACATATTTAAATTCTTTTAATTTAAAAATTTCTAGGTTGATTTAATTTATGAATTTATAGGAATTATATTTATTTTTCTTTGAGGAATGGAAAAGATTATTTTAAAATATTGGAATTAAAACTAGCTAATTCTCATCGGAAGTGTAAATAAGTATTGCAACCATAATTCTCCTAATATGCTTGTAAGATCTTAGGAGGTGCGTGGGAGATACTCGAATCACCACTACAATCGATCCTAATATCAGGAACATGAATAAAATAGAAAAAATCCAGTTGTAGCAAATTGTAAGGTTCTAGTTTTAATTTTGTTTACTATTTTTAATAATTTCAATGATACCTTTTAATTATTAGGAATTCTAAGAGAGGTACCTAAACCACCACTCCAACTCTAGTCCAAAGCTAGGTGACACAAAAAAATTACCAAAAACACCCTTACACCAAATTTAAAGCGTCTATAATTAATTCAAGTTCCTATTTTTATTTAATTCGACGATATGATTTAAAGTCTTGAGAGTTGTGTGGGTGGTAAATATTCTAAACGATCAAAAATTCAGGGGTAGAAAAGAAATAAGATGAAACATCTGTGAACCAAATTTGATGGTTCTATCTTCATTGGTTTAGGATTTCTGACCGTTTGGCTTCAATTCGATCAAAAGCTTATAGAATCCGAACGAATTATCCGATATTGACCATAAGAAATCCTCGGCATACCGAATAGGGAATTTTAATAGTCTTATGATCGTGTCTTTCTAATTCTTATTTTACGCATATAATATGAAATGCATATAATATGAAATTATGAAACACATTATTTCAGATTTTATACGTTTATAAAATTAATTTTTATACCTATAGTTAGTATTTACAAACAAAAACTTAAATAAATTAATAACTTACAAAATAATATTTTTTTATTATTTTTCTTTTTTTTTGTAGTAAAATAACAAACATAGTAAACAAAAGTTTATTAATTTTGCTTTGTCGTCTTAACAGGTAATATCTAAGGAAATTTCTATGGAATTCTACTTCACTTTGAGGTAATAAAAAGTGAATATATTTGAATTTGTGATGCATACATTATGTAAATCATAATATTAATTTCACAAATAATTCTCTGCATTTCAAATTGCACACATAATGACATAAATTGTTAAGATCTTTTACCACCATTATATTTTATGTTTAAAACTATTTCAAAATTACAATTTTTCCGTTTACAATTAGATTCAATGATTCAAAAGTGAATTTCCAAATTATATATTACCTCAATAGAAAAATAATTATAAAATGACTATTACTCTTTTCAACAATAGAAAACTTTTATATACAAATCATACATATATAATATAATACACAAGTGTTGGCCAGACCTTGCCAATATGTAAAAAAATATTGCACATCAAAATTATTATAAATATACTTCACACAATAAATAATGATGGCAATACTCATACCTTTAAATTTATTATTATACACCCCATACACGATTGACCTTTTTTGTAGTTATGCATCCCGTACACGATGTTTTCAACTTACGTACGAGTACTTTCGAAGTTGAATAGGTTGCATTACACGTACAATTGTGAAATTTTAATTTTTTCTTTTTCCTTAACACATAATTTTAGAAAAAAAATAATATAAAATTCAATATTGTAAATGTACATAACTACACATTCAGAACAAAATATAAACCGAATTTTTAAGAAATAGTCGCAAATAAATAAGAGAACCCAAACGTTTAACTTGAATTATGAGTGTCGTATAGAATAGTTACACGGGCTGGCAAAGTCTTTTTTTGTGTAAGACAAAAGTACAATTTTATTTAAACTTGCTCATATTTGGTACGGTTTTAGTCTTACACAAAAAAAAATACATCATAATTTATTAGTAATTTTATAAAACGTCAAATTTTGGAATTTTAAAAATTCGAATTTTAATATTTTAATTAAAAAAATAATAAGCATAGAAATAGAATTATAGAAATGATTTTGAATACCTTAGAAATTTTCCATTCAATAGTCCATAATTTAATTAATTTACATAAAATAAAAATATACCAAAAGTCACTTAAAATCAAATGTCATTTAATTTTGCTGCAAATTGTTTAGTTAAACAAATACAATATTATCGGAGTAGGTGTTACATGCAAAAAAAAAAAAAAATAAACCTTAAAAAAGACATTTTATCAGTGGTGTTTTTCTATGTTAATAAAGTACAATATCTTAATTGCAATGTTTAATTTTTTTTTAAAAACGATAACCAATCAAACTAATAATACACAAATTTGTTAGCGAGACTTAGCTATTTCACGTGTAATTCGATCATCAATTGAATTGGTAGAACAGCAACAGATATTTATTTGAAGCAAATATAAAAAAAACAAGTAAAGAAACAGTCAGTCGGTGCAACCGACTTAGAAATACCCTACACCTATTTGGTTCAAATTTAAGGACATATCCATAAGTCATTTTAACACCATAGAAGCTGTTATTAATTTGATCGTAAGACATAGCTTACCAAATTAACTGTATAATACTAAAAACATTTTCTAATTACTCTATCTATTAAAAAATACTACAAATTCTTACTAATTTATCTATTTAAAAATATTAAATAACAAACAAACTTGAAATAAATGAAAATATATTTATTCCAATTCAATTACAAAATGAAAAAATTCTAATTATTAAATTTTGTGATAACAAGATAATCAAAGCATAATATATTTAATAATCCAAATTTTTAAAAATTGCAATTATTTTAAATGGTTAGTTTATATACCTAATAGAAAAAGCTTATAAACGCAAAATATGCAATAAATGTATTTCTAAAATACAATTAAAAATTTACACCTTTTCATATAATTCATTTAAATATAAAAATAAATTTTACATAAATGCAGCAAGTACCTTTGAACATAGCTGAACCACTACAATTAAGTCTAGATTTCGGAGACACATAGGACATAGGAAATTTATTCTTTGGCTTCGAAATTAAACTCGACCACAACCAATTCCCATGGTACTTTCATTACTAGTAACCTACTGTTAAATTTCATCAAAATACCGGCATTATTTTTTGAGTTATGGTGTTTGTAAGATATATGTTTGTTAGTCCTTGAACTTTTCAAGGGTTCCAAGGGACCCGAAATTATGGTACGATTTCGCCCATATGCAGTCCCGTCATACTTTCAATACTAGTTAACCCTTGTACACAATTGGAACGCTCTATCTTAATTTTAAGTTACTAGTTTTATTAATTTCGATGATAAGCTTTTACACATTGGGGGTCTAAGAGAGGTACTGAACCACCACTCCAATTGATCCCAAATTAGGGGGCCACGCAAGAAATAGTAAAGAACACCCTTGTGGGAAATTGGAAGCTTCTTCATTTGTTTCAAGTTACTATATTTATTAATTTCGAAAATATGCTTTAAGGGCCTAAGAACTGAGTGGCTGGTCCCCGATCCACTACTCCAATGGGGCCCAAATTTCAAAGACACTTACGAAATAGGAAGGGACACCCTGATACCAAATTTGGAGTTTCTATCTTCATTGGTTTCGGAATTATGCTCGTTTGGCCTAAATTCGATCAAAAAGTTTAAGTTCCGAACCCATTGTCCAATCCTCACCGTACGTAATCACCGCCGTAGTTTCATTACCAATAACCTACAGCACAAATTTCATGAAGATAGCCTCATTAGTTGTTGAGTTATCGTGATTTTTTATATATGTTCCTTAGCCCTGACATCGATTAAAAGGTCCGAAATCCGAACCGTTGGGCTGAATTCGCCCTTATATAGTCCGCGCTGTACTTATAGTACTAGTTAACCATTGTACACAATTTGAACGGTCTATCCTAATTTTAAGTAACTATTTTTAGTAATTTCGATTATAAGCCTTTAAAACTTGGGAGGTCTGAGAGGGGTACAGAACCACCACTCCAATTGATCCCAAATTAGGGGAACACGCAAGAGATAGTAAAGAACACCCTTGTGGCAAATTGGAAGCTTGTACATTTTTTCAAGTTGTTATCTTTATTAATTTTAAAGATATGCTTTAAGGTCTTCGGAAATGTGTGGCTGGTCCCCGACCCACTACTCCAATGGGACCCAAATTCACAAGACACTTAGGAAATAGGAAGGGACACCCTGATACTAAATTTGGAGGTTCTATCTTCATTGGTTTCGGAATTATGCTCGTTTGACCTAAATTCGATCAAAAAGTTCTAGGTTCCGAACCCATGGTCCAATCCCGACCTTACGCAATTCCCGAAGTAGTTTCATTACTAGTAACCTACAGCACAAATTTGATGAAGATAGCGTCATTAGTTGTTGAGTTATCGTGATTTTTTATATTTGTTCGTTAGCCCTGAAACCGATTAAAAGGTCCAGAATCCGAACCCATGGGCCGATTTCGCCCATATGCAATCCCCGCCGTACTTTCAGTCCTAGTAACCTACAGTTAAAATTTCATCAAGATAGCTCCATTATTTTTTGAGTTATCGTGCCTACGGACGGACGGACGGACGGACGGACGGACATGGCTATATCGACTAAGGCGGTCACGCTGATCACAAATATATATACTTTTCCATATCTAGCTCGCTTCCTTTAGGTGGTTACAAACACCATACCAAAGTTAATATACCCCTTTACCTATTCTATAGGTGTAGGGTATAAAAATTAATATGAATTGAATGTTTTTTTAATTTTTGTTAAAATTGTAATAGAAAGCAGGGATAATATTCAGAAAAATTTTAAAGTAATAAAAAGATAAGTTTTTAGTTTTTCACTAATCAAATTGGTAACGTGTTCGAAAATAGTTTTTAGCACATTTTCAAAAAATTTTGTAAAAATGTGCCTATATAGTTTCACTCTGTCCGTCCGTCCGTCCGTCTGTCTGTCCGTCTGTCCGTATGTTTACAAAAACTTTTACATCGTTTGAAATAGAGTAAAGAAATTTGAACCATGGGTAGTTTTCGCAAAAAAAATAATTTCGTAGAAAAATTTTTTTCTGTAGCCCCACCTGTTACGGGGCTACAGCCCCCCCAAGTTGGAAAAAGCCTCATATTTAAATTGTTATAACAAGAGTTCTGTTAGATATATTTTCAATATGAAAACGGCAAACGATAGCTGGTTTCATAAACTTTATAAATATTTAAAAGGCAAATATTTAGGGTTGCCAAACGGTACTAAAATTTAACATTACACAAAACTCAATTTTTGCAAAATTTTTGGCCAGACATATCTTCTGAACGGTTCAAGCTAGGGTCTTGAAATTTTGGGAGAAGTTAGATACTAAGAAACTAGTAGGAGTCGGTTAACAGGAGTCGGTTTTTTTTTGTCAAGCCCCCTATTTAGGAGCTATAATGGCTCGAAAATTGAAATTTTGCTATTTTTAAACACCTGTAACTTGAATACCTGTCCAAATTTTTTTTTAGTGATATACAAAATTCAAAGCTCTATAATTATATTTCAACATTTGTTAAAGGTTTTTCTTAATTTTGAAGGGTGACAAAGCTACAGCCCCTGCAAATTCCAAAAAAGCCCTATATTTAAATTGATATAACAAGAGTTCTGTTAGTTTTATTTTCAATAAAAAAACGGAAGAAGAGAGCTGCTTTTATAGGCTTTACAAAAATATGTTGCTTAAATGTATAGCGTTGCCATACGGTACTAAAATTTACCATTATATAAAACTCAATTTTTGCAAAATTTTTGGTCCCATATATCTCCTAAACGGTTTAAGATAGGATCCTGAAATAATTTATGAATTTATAGGAATTATATTTATTTTTCTTTGAGGAATGGAAAAGATTATTTTAAAATATTGGAATTAAAACTAGCTAATTCTCATCGGAAGTGTAAATAAGTATTGCAACCATAATTCTCCTAATATGCTTGTAAGATCTTAGGAGGTGCGTGGGAGATACTCGAATCACCACTACAATCGATCCTAATATCAGGAACATGAATAAAATAGAAAAAATCCAGTTGTAGCAAATTGTAAGGTTCTAGTTTTAATTTTGTTTACTATTTTTAATAATTTCAATGATACCTTTTAATTATTAGGAATTCTAAGAGAGGTACCTAAACCACCACTCCAACTCTAGTCCAAAGCTAGGTGACACAAAAAAATTACCAAAAACACCCTTACACCAAATTTAAAACGTCTATAATTAATTCAAGTTCCTATTTTTATTTAATTCGACGATATGATTTAAAGTCTTGAGAGTTGTGTGGGTGGTACCTATTCTAAACGATCAAAAATTCAGGGGTAGAAAAGAAATAAGATGAAACATCTGTGAACCAAATTTGATGGTTCTATCTTCATTGGTTTAGGATTTCTGACCGTTTGGCTTCAATTCGATCAAAAGCTTATAGAATCCGAACGAATTATCCGATATTGACCATAAGAAATCCTCGGCATACCGAATAGGGAATTTTAATAGTCTTATGATCGTGTCTTTCTAATTCTTATTTTACGCATATAATATGAAATGCATATAATATGAAATTATGAAACACATTATTTCAGATTTTATACGTTTATAAAATTAATTTTTATACCTATAGTTAGTATTTACAAACAAAAACTTAAATAAATTAATAACTTACAAAATAATATTTTTTTATTATTTTTCTTTTTTTTTGTAGTAAAATAACAAACATAGTAAACAAAAGTTTATTAATTTTGCTTTGTCGTCTTAACAGGTAATATCTAAGGAAATTTCTATGGAATTCTACTTCACTTTGAGGTAATAAAAAGTGAATATATTTGAATTTGTGATGCATACATTATGTAAATCATAATATTAATTTCACAAATAATTCTCTGCATTTCAAATTGCACACATAATGACATAAATTGTTAAGATCTTTTACCACCATTATATTTTATGTTTAAAACTATTTCAAAATTACAATTTTTCCGTTTACAATTAGATTCAATGATTCAAAAGTGAATTTCCAAATTATATATTACCTCAATAGAAAAATAATTATAAAATGACTATTACTCTTTTCAACAATAGAAAACTTTTATATACAAATCATACATATATAATATAATACACAAGTGTTGGCCAGACCTTGCCAATATGTAAAAAAATATTGCACATCAAAATTATTATAAATATACTTCACACAATAAATAATGATGGCAATACTCATACCTTTAAATTTATTATTATACACCCCATACACGATTGACCTTTTTTGTAGTTATGCATCCCGTACACGATGTTTTCAACTTACGTACGAGTACTTTCGAAGTTGAATAGGTTGCATTACACGTACAATTGTGAAATTTTAATTTTTTCTTTTTCCTTAACACATAATTTTAGAAAAAAAATAATATAAAATTCAATATTGTAAATGTACATAACTACACATTCAGAACAAAATATAAACCGAATTTTTAAGAAATAGTCGCAAATAAATAAGAGAACCCAAACGTTTAACTTGAATTATGAGTGTCGTATAGAATAGTTACACGGGCTGGCAAAGTCTTTTTTTGTGTAAGACAAAAGTACAATTTTATTTAAACTTGCTCATATTTGGTACGGTTTTAGTCTTACACAAAAAAAAATACATCATAATTTATTAGTAATTTTATAAAACGTCAAATTTTGGAATTTTAAAAATTCGAATTTTAATATTTTAATTAAAAAAATAATAAGCATAGAAATAGAATTATAGAAATGATTTTGAATACCTTAGAAATTTTCCATTCAATAGTCCATAATTTAATTAATTTACATAAAATAAAAATATACCAAAAGTCACTTAAAATCAAATGTCATTTAATTTTGCTGCAAATTGTTTAGTTAAACAAATACAATATTATCGGAGTAGGTGTTACATGCAAAAAAAAAAAAAAATAAACCTTAAAAAAGACATTTTATCAGTGGTGTTTTTCTATGTTAATAAAGTACAATATCTTAATTGCAATGTTTAATTTTTTTTTAAAAACGATAACCAATCAAACTAATAATACACAAATTTGTTAGCGAGACTTAGCTATTTCACGTGTAATTCGATCATCAATTGAATTGGTAGAACAGCAACAGATATTTATTTGAAGCAAATATAAAAAAAACAAGTAAAGAAACAGTCAGTCGGTGCAACCGACTTAGAAATACCCTACACCTATTTGGTTCAAATTTAAGGACATATCCATAAGTCATTTTAACACCATAGAAGCTGTTATTAATTTGATCGTAAGACATAGCTTACCAAATTAACTGTATAATACTAAAAACATTTTCTAATTACTCTATCTATTAAAAAATACTACAAATTCTTACTAATTTATCTATTTAAAAATATTAAATAACAAACAAACTTGAAATAAATGAAAATATATTTATTCCAATTCAATTACAAAATGAAAAAATTCTAATTATTAAATTTTGTGATAAAAAGATAATCAAAGCATAATATATTTAATAATCCAAATTTTTAAAAATTGCAATTATTTTAAATGGTTAGTTTATATACCTAATAGAAAAAGCTTATAAACGCAAAATATGCAATAAATGTATTTCTAAAATACAATTAAAAATTTACACCTTTTCATATAATTCATTTAAATATAAAAATAAATTTTACATAAATGCAGCAAGTACCTTTGAACATAGCTGAACCACTACAATTAAGTCTAGATTTCGGAGACACATAGGACATAGGAAATTTATTCTTTGGCTTCGAAATTAAACTCGACCACAACCAATTCCCATGGTACTTTCATTACTAGTAACCTACTGTTAAATTTCATCAAAATACCGGCATTATTTTTTGAGTTATGGTGTTTGTAAGATATATGTTTGTTAGTCCTTGAACTTTTCAAGGGTTCCAAGGGACCCGAAATTATGGTACGATTTCGCCCATATGCAGTCCCGTCATACTTTCAATACTAGTTAACCCTTGTACACAATTGGAACGCTCTATCTTAATTTTAAGTTACTAGTTTTATTAATTTCGATGATAAGCTTTTACACATTGGGGGTCTAAGAGAGGTACTGAACCACCACTCCAATTGATCCCAAATTAGGGGGCCACGCAAGAAATAGTAAAGAACACCCTTGTGGGAAATTGGAAGCTTCTTCATTTGTTTCAAGTTACTATATTTATTAATTTCGAAAATATGCTTTAAGGGCCTAAGAACTGAGTGGCTGGTCCCCGATCCACTACTCCAATGGGGCCCAAATTTCAAAGACACTTACGAAATAGGAAGGGACACCCTGATACCAAATTTGGAGTTTCTATCTTCATTGGTTTCGGAATTATGCTCGTTTGGCCTAAATTCGATCAAAAAGTTTAAGTTCCGAACCCATTGTCCAATCCTCACCGTACGTAATCACCGCCGTAGTTTCATTACCAATAACCTACAGCACAAATTTCATGAAGATAGCCTCATTAGTTGTTGAGTTATCGTGATTTTTTATATATGTTCCTTAGCCCTGACATCGATTAAAAGGTCCGAAATCCGAACCGTTGGGCTGAATTCGCCCTTATATAGTCCGCGCTGTACTTATAGTACTAGTTAACCATTGTACACAATTTGAACGGTCTATCCTAATTTTAAGTAACTATTTTTAGTAATTTCGATTATAAGCCTTTAAAACTTGGGAGGTCTGAGAGGGGTACAGAACCACCACTCCAATTGATCCCAAATTAGGGGAACACGCAAGAGATAGTAAAGAACACCCTTGTGGCAAATTGGAAGCTTGTACATTTTTTCAAGTTGTTATCTTTATTAATTTTAAAGATATGCTTTAAGGTCTTCGGAAATGTGTGGCTGGTCCCCGACCCACTACTCCAATGGGACCCAAATTCACAAGACACTTAGGAAATAGGAAGGGACACCCTGATACTAAATTTGGAGGTTCTATCTTCATTGGTTTCGGAATTATGCTCGTTTGACCTAAATTCGATCAAAAAGTTCTAGGTTCCGAACCATGGTCCAATCCCGACCTTACGCAATTCCCGAAGTAGTTTCATTACTAGTAACCTACAGCACAAATTTGATGAAGATAGCGTCATTAGTTGTTGAGTTATCGTGATTTTTTATATTTGTTCGTTAGCCCTGAAACCGATTAAAAGGTCCAGAATCCGAACCCATGGGCCGATTTCGCCCATATGCAATCCCCGCCGTACTTTCAGTCCTAGTAACCTACAGTTAAAATTTCATCAAGATAGCTCCATTATTTTTTGAGTTATCGTGCCTACGGACGGAACGGACGGACGGACGGACGGACATGGCTATATCGACTAAGGCGGTCACGCTGATCACAAATATATATACTTTTCCATATCTAGCTCGCTTCCTTTAGGTGGTTACAAACACCATACCAAAGTTAATATACCCCTTTACCTATTCTATAGGTGTAGGGTATAAAAATTAATATGAATTGAATGTTTTTTTAATTTTTGTTAAAATTGTAATAGAAAGCAGGGATAATATTCAGAAAAATTTTAAAGTAATAAAAAGATAAGTTTTTAGTTTTTCACTAATCAAATTGGTAACGTGTTCGAAAATAGTTTTTAGCACATTTTCAAAAAATTTTGTAAAAATGTGCCTATATAGTTTCACTCTGTCCGTCCGTCCGTCCGTCTGTCTGTCCGTCTGTCCGTATGTTTACAAAAACTTTTACATCGTTTGAAATAGAGTAAAGAAATTTGAACCATGGGTAGTTTTCGCAAAAAAAATAATTTCGTAGAAAAATTTTTTTCTGTAGCCCCACCTGTTACGGGGCTACAGCCCCCCCAAGTTGGAAAAAGCCTCATATTTAAATTGTTATAACAAGAGTTCTGTTAGATATATTTTCAATATGAAAACGGCAAACGATAGCTGGTTTCATAAACTTTATAAATATTTAAAAGGCAAATATTTAGGGTTGCCAAACGGTACTAAAATTTAACATTACACAAAACTCAATTTTTGCAAAATTTTTGGCCAGACATATCTTCTGAACGGTTCAAGCTAGGGTCTTGAAATTTTGGGAGAAGTTAGATACTAAGAAACTAGTAGGAGTCGGTTAACAGGAGTCGGTTTTTTTTTGTCAAGCCCCCTATTTAGGAGCTATAATGGCTCGAAAATTGAAATTTTGCTATTTTTAAACACCTGTAACTTGAATACCTGTCCAAATTTTTTTTTAGTGATATACAAAATTCAAAGCTCTATAATTATATTTCAACATTTGTTAAAGGTTTTTCTTAATTTTGAAGGGTGACAAAGCTACAGCCCCTGCAAATTCCAAAAAAGCCCTATATTTAAATTGATATAACAAGAGTTCTGTTAGTTTTATTTTCAATAAAAAAACGGAAGAAGAGAGCTGCTTTTATAGGCTTTACAAAAATATGTTGCTTAAATGTATAGCGTTGCCATACGGTACTAAAATTTACCATTATATAAACTCAATTTTTGCAAAATTTTTGGTCCCATATATCTCCTAAACGGTTTAAGATAGGATCCTGAAATAATTTATGAATTTATAGGAATTATATTTATTTTTCTTTGAGGAATGGAAAAGATTATTTTAAAATATTGGAATTAAAACTAGCTAATTCTCATCGGAAGTGTAAATAAGTATTGCAACCATAATTCTCCTAATATGCTTGTAAGATCTTAGGAGGTGCGTGGGAGATACTCGAATCACCACTACAATCGATCCTAATATCAGGAACATGAATAAAATAGAAAAAATCCAGTTGTAGCAAATTGTAAGGTTCTAGTTTTAATTTTGTTTACTATTTTTAATAATTTCAATGATACCTTTTAATTATTAGGAATTCTAAGAGAGGTACCTAAACCACCACTCCAACTCTAGTCCAAAGCTAGGTGACACAAAAAAATTACCAAAAACACCCTTACACCAAATTTAAAACGTCTATAATTAATTCAAGTTCCTATTTTTATTTAATTCGACGATATGATTTAAAGTCTTGAGAGTTGTGTGGGTGGTACCTATTCTAAACGATCAAAAATTCAGGGGTAGAAAAGAAATAAGATGAAACATCTGTGAACCAAATTTGATGGTTCTATCTTCATTGGTTTAGGATTTCTGACCGTTTGGCTTCAATTCGATCAAAAGCTTATAGAATCCGAACGAATTATCCGATATTGACCATAAGAAATCCTCGGCATACCGAATAGGGAATTTTAATAGTCTTATGATCGTGTCTTTCTAATTCTTATTTTACGCATATAATATGAAATGCATATAATATGAAATTATGAAACACATTATTTCAGATTTTATACGTTTATAAAATTAATTTTTATACCTATAGTTAGTATTTACAAACAAAAACTTAAATAAATTAATAACTTACAAAATAATATTTTTTTATTATTTTTCTTTTTTTTTGTAGTAAAATAACAAACATAGTAAACAAAAGTTTATTAATTTTGCTTTGTCGTCTTAACAGGTAATATCTAAGGAAATTTCTATGGAATTCTACTTCACTTTGAGGTAATAAAAAGTGAATATATTTGAATTTGTGATGCATACATTATGTAAATCATAATATTAATTTCACAAATAATTCTCTGCATTTCAAATTGCACACATAATGACATAAATTGTTAAGATCTTTTACCACCATTATATTTTATGTTTAAAACTATTTCAAAATTACAATTTTTCCGTTTACAATTAGATTCAATGATTCAAAAGTGAATTTCCAAATTATATATTACCTCAATAGAAAAATAATTATAAAATGACTATTACTCTTTTCAACAATAGAAAACTTTTATATACAAATCATACATATATAATATAATACACAAGTGTTGGCCAGACCTTGCCAATATGTAAAAAAATATTGCACATCAAAATTATTATAAATATACTTCACACAATAAATAATGATGGCAATACTCATACCTTTAAATTTATTATTATACACCCCATACACGATTGACCTTTTTTGTAGTTATGCATCCCGTACACGATGTTTTCAACTTACGTACGAGTACTTTCGAAGTTGAATAGGTTGCATTACACGTACAATTGTGAAATTTTAATTTTTTCTTTTTCCTTAACACATAATTTTAGAAAAAAAATAATATAAAATTCAATATTGTAAATGTACATAACTACACATTCAGAACAAAATATAAACCGAATTTTTAAGAAATAGTCGCAAATAAATAAGAGAACCCAAACGTTTAACTTGAATTATGAGTGTCGTATAGAATAGTTACACGGGCTGGCAAAGTCTTTTTTTGTGTAAGACAAAAGTACAATTTTATTTAAACTTGCTCATATTTGGTACGGTTTTAGTCTTACACAAAAAAAAATACATCATAATTTATTAGTAATTTTATAAAACGTCAAATTTTGGAATTTTAAAAATTCGAATTTTAATATTTTAATTAAAAAAATAATAAGCATAGAAATAGAATTATAGAAATGATTTTGAATACCTTAGAAATTTTCCATTCAATAGTCCATAATTTAATTAATTTACATAAAATAAAAATATACCAAAAGTCACTTAAAATCAAATGTCATTTAATTTTGCTGCAAATTGTTTAGTTAAACAAATACAATATTATCGGAGTAGGTGTTACATGCAAAAAAAAAAAAAAATAAACCTTAAAAAAGACATTTTATCAGTGGTGTTTTTCTATGTTAATAAAGTACAATATCTTAATTGCAATGTTTAATTTTTTTTTAAAAACGATAACCAATCAAACTAATAATACACAAATTTGTTAGCGAGACTTAGCTATTTCACGTGTAATTCGATCATCAATTGAATTGGTAGAACAGCAACAGATATTTATTTGAAGCAAATATAAAAAAAACAAGTAAAGAAACAGTCAGTCGGTGCAACCGACTTAGAAATACCCTACACCTATTTGGTTCAAATTTAAGGACATATCCATAAGTCATTTTAACACCATAGAAGCTGTTATTAATTTGATCGTAAGACATAGCTTACCAAATTAACTGTATAATACTAAAAACATTTTCTAATTACTCTATCTATTAAAAAATACTACAAATTCTTACTAATTTATCTATTTAAAAATATTAAATAACAAACAAACTTGAAATAAATGAAAATATATTTATTCCAATTCAATTACAAAATGAAAAAATTCTAATTATTAAATTTTGTGATAAAAAGATAATCAAAGCATAATATATTTAATAATCCAAATTTTTAAAAATTGCAATTATTTTAAATGGTTAGTTTATATACCTAATAGAAAAAGCTTATAAACGCAAAATATGCAATAAATGTATTTCTAAAATACAATTAAAAATTTACACCTTTTCATATAATTCATTTAAATATAAAAATAAATTTTACATAAATGCAGCAAGTACCTTTGAACATAGCTGAACCACTACAATTAAGTCTAGATTTCGGAGACACATAGGACATAGGAAATTTATTCTTTGGCTTCGAAATTAAACTCGACCACAACCAATTCCCATGGTACTTTCATTACTAGTAACCTACTGTTAAATTTCATCAAAATACCGGCATTATTTTTTGAGTTATGGTGTTTGTAAGATATATGTTTGTTAGTCCTTGAACTTTTCAAGGGTTCCAAGGGACCCGAAATTATGGTACGATTTCGCCCATATGCAGTCCCGTCATACTTTCAATACTAGTTAACCCTTGTACACAATTGGAACGCTCTATCTTAATTTTTAGTTACTAGTTTTATTAATTTCGATGATAAGCTTTTACACATTGGGGGTCTAAGAGAGGTACTGAACCACCACTCCAATTGATCCCAAATTAGGGGGCCACGCAAGAAATAGTAAAGAACACCCTTGTGGGAAATTGGAAGCTTCTTCATTTGTTTCAAGTTACTATATTTATTAATTTCGAAAATATGCTTTAAGGGCCTAAGAACTGAGTGGCTGGTCCCCGATCCACTACTCCAATGGGGCCCAAATTTCAAAGACACTTACGAAATAGGAAGGGACACCCTGATACCAAATTTGGAGTTTCTATCTTCATTGGTTTCGGAATTATGCTCGTTTGGCCTAAATTCGATCAAAAAGTTTAAGTTCCGAACCCATTGTCCAATCCTCACCGTACGTAATCACCGCCGTAGTTTCATTACCAATAACCTACAGCACAAATTTCATGAAGATAGCCTCATTAGTTGTTGAGTTATCGTGATTTTTTATATATGTTCCTTAGCCCTGACATCGATTAAAAGGTCCGAAATCCGAACCGTTGGGCTGAATTCGCCCTTATATAGTCCGCGCTGTACTTATAGTACTAGTTAACCATTGTACACAATTTGAACGGTCTATCCTAATTTTAAGTAACTATTTTTAGTAATTTCGATTATAAGCCTTTAAAACTTGGGAGGTCTGAGAGGGGTACAGAACCACCACTCCAATTGATCCCAAATTAGGGGAACACGCAAGAGATAGTAAAGAACACCCTTGTGGCAAATTGGAAGCTTGTACATTTTTTCAAGTTGTTATCTTTATTAATTTTAAAGATATGCTTTAAGGTCTTCGGAAATGTGTGGCTGGTCCCCGACCCACTACTCCAATGGGACCCAAATTCACAAGACACTTAGGAAATAGGAAGGGACACCCTGATACTAAATTTGGAGGTTCTATCTTCATTGGTTTCGGAATTATGCTCGTTTGACCTAAATTCGATCAAAAAGTTCTAGGTTCCGAACCCATGGTCCAATCCCGACCTTACGCAATTCCCGAAGTAGTTTCATTACTAGTAACCTACAGCACAAATTTGATGAAGATAGCGTCATTAGTTGTTGAGTTATCGTGATTTTTTATATTTGTTCGTTAGCCCTGAAACCGATTAAAAGGTCCAGAATCCGAACCCATGGGCCGATTTCGCCCATATGCAATCCCCGCCGTACTTTCAGTCCTAGTAACCTACAGTTAAAATTTCATCAAGATAGCTCCATTATTTTTTGAGTTATCGTGCCTACGGACGGACGGACGGACGGACGGACGGACATGGCTATATCGACTAAGGCGGTCACGCTGATCACAAATATATATACTTTTCCATATCTAGCTCGCTTCCTTTAGGTGGTTACAAACACCATACCAAAGTTAATATACCCCTTTACCTATTCTATAGGTGTAGGGTATAAAAATTAATATGAATTGAATGTTTTTTTAATTTTTGTTAAAATTGTAATAGAAAGCAGGGATAATATTCAGAAAAATTTTAAAGTAATAAAAAGATAAGTTTTTAGTTTTTCACTAATCAAATTGGTAACGTGTTCGAAAATAGTTTTTAGCACATTTTCAAAAAATTTTGTAAAAATGTGCCTATATAGTTTCACTCTGTCCGTCCGTCCGTCCGTCTGTCTGTCCGTCTGTCCGTATGTTTACAAAAACTTTTACATCGTTTGAAATAGAGTAAAGAAATTTGAACCATGGGTAGTTTTCGCAAAAAAAATAATTTCGTAGAAAAATTTTTTTCTGTAGCCCCACCTGTTACGGGGCTACAGCCTCCCCCCAAGTTGGAAAAAGCCTTATATTTAAATTGTTATAACAAGAGTTCTGTTAGATATATTTTCAATATGAAAACGGCAAACGATAGCTGGTTTCATAAACTTTATAAATATTTAAAAGGCAAATATTTAGGGTTGCCAAACGGTACTAAAATTTAACATTACACAAAACTCAATTTTTGCAAAATTTTTGGCCAGACATATCTTCTGAACGGTTCAAGCTAGGGTCTTGAAATTTTGGGAGAAGTTAGATACTAAGAAACTAGTAGGAGTCGGTTAACAGGAGTCGGTTTTTTTTTGTCAAGCCCCCTATTTAGGAGCTATAATGGCTCGAAAATTGAAATTTTGCTATTTTTAAACACCTGTAACTTGAATACCTGTCCAAATTTTTTTTTAGTGATATACAAAATTCAAAGCTCTATAATTATATTTCAACATTTGTTAAAGGTTTTTCTTAATTTTGAAGGGTGACAAAGCTACAGCCCCTGCAAATTCCAAAAAAGCCCTATATTTAAATTGATATAACAAGAGTTCTGTTAGGTTTATTTTCAATAAAAAAACGGAAGAAGAGAGCTGCTTTTATAGGCTTTACAAAAATATGTTGCTTAAATGTATAGCGTTGCCATACGGTACTAAAATTTACCATTATATAAAACTCAATTTTTGCAAAATTTTTGGTCCCATATATCTCCTAAACGGTTTAAGATAGGATCCTGAAATTTTGGGAGAAGTTAAATCCTCAAATATTATTAGGAGCCGGTTAATAAAATTTTTTTATCAAGCCCCCTGTTTAGTAGCTATAAGGGCTCGAAAATTTAAATTTTGCTATTTTTAAGCACCTGTAACTTGAATACCTGTCCAATTTTTTTTTTATTAATATACAAAATTTAAAGGCCCAACATTATATTTTAACATATGTTAAAGGTTTTTTTTAAATTTAAAAGCGGTTCCTTAAATTGAAGAAAGTGTCTCTCAGTTTTACCCATTTTTTCTTAGATTGTATAATTTTAAGTAAAATTCCAAATTTTTGTGGAATTCACAATTTAATTTCTAGAACCTAAAAAAATGGAGGGGGACGGGGGGGGAGGGTGGAGTTAGATGAAGTTAGTTACTTGAGAAACTTAGCAACCTTCCCCATTGAAGGGCTATAACAACTTTAAATTAAAAACTTTACTGTTAGCAGTAAATTTTATAAGTAAGCAGTAACTATTTCCAAGTAAATATTTCCAAAGTTAAACTCAGTATGTAATACAATATAAATTTAAAAATGTGCTTTTTTAAAAACCCTTGGTTTTTTTTCATCACTTGTTTTAGTAATATTTATACAAAACAAAACAGAATTTTTATTTTTTTAGTAATATTTATACAAAACGGAATTTAAATACATATTTGTCGGAGTATTAAAAAATTTTCTAAAGTAACTCGGTATTACAAAGTACTTCAAAATTACAGTATTAGGTATCTAATGCTAAAAGAGTTAAAATACTTTCATATAAAAAAAAAAACTGGGCAATTGCCCAGAGCTCCTACTAGTATTTATAAAATATATATATACATATTTTAGCTCAATTAATTTTAGTTCTTTAATAAACAATTCGTCTAAACAAAAAAAATTTCATTTCCATGTACACATATATCTAGGAGATATGCATGTACCTTGGACCATTCGCGATATATCATGTTTTTAAAATTATTGGATATAGAAGTATTCAACAGTTAGTTAAAAAAGTTTGTACGTACAGATTTAGTATCTATTTTTTGATAATACGAAGAAGACATGTTCTTTAAGTTGTGCTGTAAATTATTTTACCTTATGGACGCTTAGATTGTACATTGGTATTTGTCAAAGTGCGGTTACCTATATACTTAAAAATTAAAATTAATTTTTTTAAGGGTAGGTAATTAATTTTTTTAGTAATATGCCGCGTAGTAAATGTTGGATAAAACAGTTAGCAATTAATAAAGAGATATAAATGATAATATATTTATTAATATTCACACGTTTCATTAGAACACCTAAGTACTATATATTGTGGTCATAAATACAATGCCTTATTAATACAGAAAATTAAAACGTAGAGATATTTTTCTAGTTTTTTTTTTGGATATTATAACTAATTAGTCTAGAAAAGTACGTATATTCCAAGTTCACTTAATTAATAAGACTAATTTTTTTGCTCTCCTTAAATAGTCTGAAACAGTGCAAAAGCTTAATGAGATAATATTAATAATAATAATAAAAATAAAGCTAATAAAGATTCCGAATAATAATATCTTTAAATTTAAATAACGTCACACTTTCCTTCTACACATTTTTTCCTAAGTCTTTGCTTTTTATCTACTTTACAGTTGTTGTTTTTTAAAAATATATTTCAGTGTAAAACTGCAATTTCCTTCAAATAAAATCTAAAAATCAAATATATTATGCTTAAATACATAGTATTTTAAAACAGTTTTTTCAAAAAAGAAGCCTACATTTCTGTCATGAAATCATAAGAAAACGAGGAAGAGCGTAGTAGAACTTTCAGGTTAGTACAAAACAAAATATAAGTTGAAAAGTAGATTTTTAAACCTTTTCTAAACCATCGACTATATTTTATTCAAACATTGGCAATTCCAGAAAACTACTATTGACATAGTATAATGACATAATGGGAATTTTAGTACACCCTTTTGACCTACAGTCAAACGACTTATAGCCATTTTAATTCAGTTCACATTATTCGCCGGAAACCCACGAACCTCAACTCTATCGTCAAGCTGCACCAAATTGTCAAGAACCACCACGTATAAAAAAATTTGAGATAATCGTTAAAACTGTTTTGCAAACTGTTTTTTAAAGTTTTTTTTCGCAATCTGTTAAAAGAACTCGAAAAAACATGTTTTTAAACATTCCCCTAATTCAAAGAAGAGTTACCTACATTCAAAAATTGGACGTAATTTACTCACAAAATTTTTTTTTTTTGAATAATCGTAGGAATGATAAGTATATGTACGCATACAAAATTTAAAGTCAATTGGTCAAGCCGTTTCTGCTTAAGAGTAAAGTAACGAAAAAATTTGTAAAAAGCTACTGTGCCGCAATGAGTTAATTGAACTCAACAAAGCTGTTTTTGAGACTTTGACCAAGCAATATTTCGCAGAATTGGACGTAATATCCTTCCAAAAAATTTTTTTGGACAATTGTCGGACAGCAAACCTTTCTTCGGTTAAACCTTTGGAATTTATAGCAAAGTAACGAAAAAACCTATAAAAAGCTGTTGAACTGCAATGGATTAACAGAACTCCACAAATATTTTTTTTTCAACAAAAGCAGTACTTTCAAAAATTGTCCGAAACTTGCTTTTTTACAATTTGCACGCTCCCGGGTAAATCTGCTAGTATGTACATATCATTCAAATTCTAACTTATAGCAATAGCTATAGCATATATTAAATTGAAAATAAACAATAACAAAAAAAAAGCTATTGTTATAAATACAATAAAATATTAAATTGTACATATGTATCTATCAATCATATAGTAATGTACACAATCAAAACTTGAGTAATAGCTATGGCATATATTTAATAGGAACATAATAAAATAAACAAAATAGCTATAGCTACAAATACAAAACAATATTGAACTGTATGTATAATTCACATTCAAACTATATCTATAAAAAACGAGGAAGATTATAGTTGCCCTTGTCAACTTTTAGATACCCGTGCATACCCACTATGGTGTATAAAATAAACCGTAATTTACTTCCCTTATACATTTAACTCATTACCCCATGATTTTGACGTAAAAAAAAGAAAAAAAATTAACAAAAAAAAAAAAAAAATTAACAAAAAAAAAAACAAAATCACAAAAAACAAAATTTTCATTCATTGTCCCATAACTTTAGCTTAAAAAAAAAAAAAAAAAAATAAAAAAAAAAAAAAACAAAAAGAAAAAAAATTGGCCCACCCTAAAAGTCCGAAGGTCCGAGTGATGTCCAACTTTGCCAAGTAACTTGCCCTATTAATTTATCTGCCCAATTTTAATTTTAACCTTGTAGCTTCATTAGATTCAAAGTTATTGAATCGAAAACTTTGTATGGCAGCCCCCCGAAAATGGGGCCCTAAAATTTTGAAACTTCATATAAGTGCTCGATTCATTATATAACTAACCGTGTGTAATTTTCAGCCTCGTAGTATAATTAGTTTTGAAGAAATTCATATTGGTGCAAAGAAGTTGTATGGCAGCTCCCCGAAAATGGGGCCCTAACATTTTGAAACTTCATATAAGTGCTCGATTCATTATATAACTAACCGTGTGTAATTTTCATCCGCGTAGTATAAATAGTTTTGAAGAAATTCATATTGGTGCAAGGAAGTTGTATGGCAGTCCCCCGAAAATGGGGCCCTAACATTTTGAAACTTCATATAAGTGCCGGAGTTATTATAAAACTAACCGTGTGTAATTTTCATTCCCGTAGTATAAATAATTTTGAAGAAATTCATATTGGTGTAAAAAAGTTGTATGGCAGGTCCCCGAAAATGGGGCCCTAACATTTTGAAACTTCATATAAGTGTCGATTCATTATATAACTAACCGTGTGTAATTTTCAGCCTCGTAGTATAATTAGTTTTGAAGAAATTCATATTGGTGCAAAGAAGTTGTATGGCAGCCCCCCGAAAATGGGGCCCTAACATTTTGAAACTTCATATAAGTGCCGGAGTCATTATAAAACTAACCGTGTGTAATTTTCATTCTCGTAGTATAATTACTTTTGAAGAAATTCATATTGGTGCAAAAAAGTTGTATGGCAGCTCCCCGAAGACTTGGTCCGATTTTAACTAAAAACAATAGGGAACCTAGAAATTGTCTAAAAATTACTTTGTGAAAGTTTCAGAACTCTAGCTCTTATAGTTTTTGAGTTATCGTGCTGACGGACGGACGGACGGACGGACACACATAGCTAGATCGATTCACTTTTCGATGCTGATTCGATACGTACCCTTGACACTATATCTAGCTCTTATATTTCGATGCGTTACAAACGGAGGAGTAATTTTAATATACCCGATGTTCATATATGTATGCACGGGTATAAAAAGAAAAAGAAGGTTAATATAGGTCATACATATATTTTGCCAAAAAAGCAAAAGTATTATCATAGTATAACAATATGTAGGTATACTGTAGGTATACTATTAAAATGTCTATAAAGCTACACCATTCAAAAATATTTAATTTTATATTTTGTATTATTTTGAATACCATCATGATGGCAGCGTAATTTAGAAAAGAAAAGCACAATTGGAAAAATTGACTAAAGTCATTTTTTTCTGTGATTACTCTATATTATACTTACTCTATGCCAAATCTTAAATATGAAAAAAGTAGAAAAGTAAATTAAAACTTAAATCGTACCTGGTATTGTGCTAGTATATGCTGCAAATGTTGATCCAATTATGTATCGTGAATATCCCAAGATATTTCCAAAAAGTAAAGTCAAAGCTATTATTTCAGTAACTATTAAATAAATTAGAAACACTGAAGCAAGAACTCCATAGACTGCAAAAGCCTTCAATAAAAAAATAAAATTAAATATTTTTATTTTGCTTTTTTTTTAATTTACCAAATGATAATCCGGAGGTTCTCTTATACGACTTATGTAAGCAATTGTTATAGCTCCAATAAATAGTAAAATTTGAAGTGAAATACAAATGTATTTATTCCAAACAATATATGTTAAAAATGGTGTCAGGAGCATTGTTAATATGTTACCCATTTTACACCATCCATCTAATGGCAAACGTTCATCAACAACTGGTACTAGCAATGCAATAATTGGGCGAAATGGATACTAATGAAAAATAAAAGTTTTTTATATACATTATATAAAATGGGGGAATGACATTATTCATTATGTAATAAATGATTTGTAATAAATTAAAATTAATATTTCAAAAAAAAAGTCTGTTTTTATTAAAATTAAAATGATACCTCAATTTTTAACAGCCTTTATAATAAACAATACAATATTAAATTGTATGTATAATTCGTATTCAAACAATATCTATAGCAATAACATATTTTGTATCAACATAAAAATTTGGTAAAAAAGTATAAAATGAGAACATAAAAGGCTCATTTATATTTCCCCAAAAAGAATGATCGCTTTTAAAATTTCAAAACATGGAATTACTTTTGATCAGATTAAGTTTTTTAATTGTTATTTTTCGAATTTATTGATATATTTTATAATATTCTATCAGACAATTGCTTAAATCAAGCATCAGCAAATGTTGCTCACTCAGTCTAGCTCTCAATATTAGTTTGTTAACGTTAGTATCAAAGACGTCAGACCTTAAGTCAATCTTTCTTAACATAAGCGAAATTGTCTCGAATTTATCGTAGTCTGTAGAATTGTATGAGATGTTAAAGAGCTCGACCGATCTTAAATTATCCAAGTTTTCTCTAAACCACATTTGTTCACGAAAAGCATTATGAAAGTATTATAACGGTCAACGGAATTAGTTTCAATATATTTTTTCCACGCAGAATTATATTTGTTCCTCAAAGAACGCAATTCATTGCATGACCATGGAACTGAATAGTTCGAGTTTTTATGTGATTTTATAGAATTTGCTAATCGAAAACATGTTGTTAGCTTCTCATAAAATTGTTTTAGACAGGTGTTTATGTTTGATGAAGAGAATATTGATTCCATATCAAGCGGTCTAAGAGAGTTTAAGTATGTGGAACTTGTTTTAGTAAAATTAAACTTTGGATAATTCTCAGAAGGAAAAGTTTCATTAAATTGATTTATATTGAGAATTACATCCAACGGATAATTCTCAAAAGGAAAAGTTTTATTACTTTAGTAAGTAATCGAAATTTTTAAATAATTAATAAAATGGAAATGTGCAACTTTAGTAGAACTGTAGACATTACTGTTTGATATTAGTTCAGTACGTATTGAATAAAAATTCTAGATGTAAAATTTTTGAATGTTTAAAATGGACATATAGACATATTGATAGAGTATAAAAATAAAAATGTATTGATAGTAAAATTAACAATTAAACAAGTAATGAAAAAAACCAAGGGATTTTAAAAACGAGCATTTTAAAAATTATATATTGTTTTATACTGAGTATTTTATCATTAAATTTTGTAAAAATATAAATAAATGATATTATAATTTAATTGGGTGACAAAAAAATGTTGTTAACCGACTCCTGCTAATTTGTGAGGACTTAACTTCTCCCCAAATTCCAAAACTCCAGCTTGAACCATTCAGAAGATTATGTAGGGCCAAATATTTTGCAAAAATTGAGTTTCGCATATTGGTAAATTGGAGTACCGTACGGCAAACCTATATTTTTGTCTTTTATATCTCTAAAACCATTCTTGCTTAAAAACGGGACGGACGGAAGGCCAGAATGCAACTATATATGAACCTTTTTTTCAAAATTTTGAATGTGCTAAAACGTACACTTCTTCCTTTCCCATACCTCTTTCAGAATGAATTGTGCGTCGTTAAAACTATAGTTTTTAGTAAGATATTAACAGTTTTCAAATTGATTTAACCATCAATAAAAAAAAATAATAAAACACAACCGATATTTTGTAAAACACTTTTATTTAAATTTCACTTCTTTATATTTCTTAATTTAATTTTTTATTAATTATTAAAATTACATTTATTTTTAATTTTACTTAATTTAATTTTTTATAATTACTCAGAGCTTCAATCATCTTTTAAATCCAAAACAGAACTAAGAATAAACTTTTTCTAATTTGTTTATTCTATGGCATTTATTGTAATATTTGCTTATTAAGATTTAGGTGTCATATTGCAAGCGTTCCTAATTGCAATTGAAACAAGTGAAGAAACAGTCAGTCGGTGCAACCGACTTAGAAATACCCTACACCTATTTGGTTCAAATTTAAGGACATATTCATAAGTCATTTTAACACTATAAAAGCTGTTATTAATTTGATCGTAAGACATAGCTAACCAAATTAACTTTATAATACTAAAAACATTTTCTAATTACACTATCTATTAAAAAATATTACAAAATCTTACTAATTTATCTATTTAAAAATATTAAAAAACAAACAAACTTGAAATAAATGAAAATATATTTATTCCAATTCAATTACAAAATGAAAAAATTCTAATTGTTAAATTTTGTGATAAAAAGATAATCAAAGCATAATATATTTAATAATCCAAATTTTTAAAAATTGCAATTATTTTAAATGGTTAGTATATATACCTAATAGAAAAGCTTATAAACGCAAAATATGCAATAAATGTACTTCTAAAATACAATTACAAATTTTGAACTTTTCATATAATTCATTTAAATATTCAAATAAATTTTACATAAATGCAGCAAGTACCTTTGAACATAGCTGAACCACTACAATTTAGTCCAGATTTCGGAGACACATAGGACATAGGAAATATATTCTTTGGCTTTGAAATTAAACTCGACCAGAACCATTTCGCATGGTACTTTCATTACTAGTAATCTAGAGTTTAAATTTCATCAAAATACCGGCATTATTTTTTGAGTTATGGTGTTTTTAAGATATATGTTTTTTAGTCCTTGAACTTGTCAAGGGTTCCAGAACCCGAAACCATGGTACGATTTCGCCGATATGTAGTCCCGTCATACTTTCAATACTAGTTAACCCTTGTATACAATTGGAACGTTCTATCTTAATTTTAAGTTACTAGTTTTATTAATTTCGATGATAAGCTTTTACACATTTGGGGGTCTAAGAGAGGTCCTGAACCACCACTCCAAATGATCCCAAATTAGGGGGGCACGGAAGAAATAGTAAAGAACACCCTGGGCCAAATTTGAAGCTTCTACATTTTTTTCAAGTTACTATTTTTGTTAATTTCGAAAATATGCTTTAAGGTCCTCGGATCTGAGTGGCTGGTCCCCGACCCACTAGTCCAATGGGGCTCAAATTTCAAAGACACTTACGCAATAGGAAGGGACACCCTGATACCAAATTTGGAGGTTATATCTTCATTGGTTTCGGAATTACGCTAGTTTGGCCTAAATTCGATCAAAAAGTTTTCAGTTCCGAACCCATTGTCCAATCCTCACCGTACGTAGTTACCGTCGTAGTTTCATTACTAATAACCTACAGCACAAATTTCATGAAGATAGACTCATTAGTTGTTGAGTTATCGTGATTTTTAATATATGTTCGTTATCCCTGACACCGACTAAAAGGTCCAGAATCCGAACCCATGGGCTGATTTCGCCCTTATACAGCCCGCGCTTTACTTATAGTACTAGTTAATCCTTGTACACAATTTGAACGGTCTATCTTAATTTTAAGTAACTATTTTTAGTAATTTCGATTATAAGCTTTTAAAACTTGGGAGGTCTGAGAGGGGTACTGAACCACCTCTCCAATTGATCCCAAATTAAGGGAACACGCAAGAGATAGTAAAGAACACCCTTGTGGCAAATTGGAAGCTTCTACATTTTTTCAAGTTGTTATCTTTATTAATTTTAAAGATATGCTTTAAGGTCTTCGGAAATGTGTGGCTGGTCCCCGACCCACTACTCCAATGTGGCCCAAATTCCCAAAACACTTAGGAAATAGGAAGGGACACCCTGATACCAAATTTGGAGGTTCCATCTTCATTGGTTTCGGAATTATGCTCGTTTGGCCTAAATTTGATCAAAAAGTTCTAGGTTCCGAACCCATGGTCCAATCCCGACCTTACGCAATCCCCGAAGTAGTTTCATTACTAGTAACCTACAGCACAAATTTGATGAAGATAGCGTCATTAGTTGTTGAGTTATCGTGATTTTTTATATATGTGCGTTAGCCCTTCGATCGATTAAAAGGTCCAAAATCCGAACCCATGGGCCGATTTCGCCCATAAGCAATCCCCGCCGTACTTTCAGTCCTAGTAATCTACAGTTAAAATTTCATCAAGATAGCTCCATTATTTTTTGAGTTATCGTGCCTACGGACGGACGGACGGACATGGCTATATCGACTAAGGCGGTCACGCTGATCACAAATATATATACTTTTCCATATCTACCTCGCTTCCTTTAGGTGGTTACAAACACCATACCAAAGTTAATATACCCCTTTACCTATTCTATAGGTGTAGGGTATAAAAACGTTAGAATGCATATTGCAAGTAATTGAAAAGATATTTTATGAGTAACTGTACTTCATAATTATATTGAAAATGCTTAATTTGCAGGAATGGGTTAAACATGTAGATTTACTAAAAGTAAATCTATGGGAAAAGAATTTATTAAGATAACAAATATTTTATCTGAATATTTAAAGCAAATAGATTTATTAAATGAATAATGTTACAAATGCTGATTTTGTTAAAAGGTTTTTAGATTTATTCAAAATAAATCTATGAGTAATAATTATATATATTTAAAATAATGAAGTTCTATGATTAGTGGTGCCATTATCATTTATAACACCCCCATTGTTATTCTGAGGCTCAGTATTTATATGAGGACGAAGTATTTATTATGATTTTCTTATGCTTTTTGTACAAACATTTTATTATTAAAATTACGATGATTAAAAAAAGCATAAGAAATATATTAATAGATATATTTATTACATAATTTTCATATTTTTTGTTTACAATTTAATTAATATGTTTTCTATTATTTTCTATATTTTCTACGTGAATCTCTCAAATTTTATATAATTCAAAGTTTTATTTTCAATTATTTTTGTAGTATAAAAAGGTAAAATTATTTTATCATTAATTTTAGTATAAAAATTTACATAAGTTTTATTATTTATTTTAATTTTACAATTTTCATATTTTATTAGATTGTTTCCTATTATAGTAATGTTAAAGTTATTACAATTTTGTTCCATATTTGTTTTTTCAATATTTTTCGTTATAATTATACCTTGTATTATTTCATTAACTTCTTTATTTATAAATTTTTGCATGTTACAATGTGCTTTTTCAAACTTAAATATGCTATTAATACATTCATTTTCTACAATATTTAGGTTTTTCTTTAAGTTGTTTTCAACATTTGAATTGTAAACGTTATTTTAATCATCTATAAGAACATTATAATTTTCTAATAAAATAGTTTAATTACTTAAATTTGGTATTGGTTCAATGTGAACATCAGAAAACGGTTTTGCACTATATTCTGGAATTAGTAATATAATAACAATTTGTTCTAAATGAAATTTTATAAAAATTTTAATATCTTAAATGCTTTCAAAGTCAGAAACAAGATTAAGTTCTTCTTCTGTCAAAATATTTTTTGATAGTATGCCTAATTTGCTTGTCAATACAACTTGTTCTATATCGTCAATGTGAGTTTTGAGCAGGTCTATATCATAATTAATTTGATACATATTGTTTATGTATTTGATTTCGTCTTCTATTGCCAAGATTTCGTTATTGGTTTGCATATTAAAAGAATTTAGGTATTGTGAAATTATTTTTTGTTGATTTTTAATTTGTTTTGTGATATTCTTGATTTGATCAGAAATTTGATTTAATTAATGAGAGATATTTGATTCATTAATGAGAGATATGGAGTTTTTAGATAATGCTTCGATGTGTTCATTAATAGCTTGTTCATCGTTAGAGTACATTGTACCAAATAGGTATTTTAGTCCAGTTCCTAATCCGTTAATCAAATCTCTTTTATCTCTTTTATGTGGTTTCAAATTATTTATCTTTTTGTCTAGTAAATCAAAATTATGTTTGATTGTATTGTACATAGGATTAGTAAAATTTGGTTGTATTAGTTCAATATTTTTGTATATAAATTCTCTACTGTTTCCGTATTCTGTTATGTTAATAAGATGTATTATTTTTTTAAAGTCTTTGATGATTTTTCTCCAACCTAGATTTATTGTAACATAGCCGTCATTGTTATCAATGTTTTGTACTTCTATTTTTTGTGGTAGTATTAAAGGTATGAATGTAATTAAGAAGGCGAATTTGAACATTGTGATCTGAAAAGAAGTATATAAAATTTAATTAAAATTTAAATTTATAAATTTGTAGTTTGATTTTGATTTCGTTTTTTCTTCTTAATTTTTATTGTTTTTGCTTTGATAGACTGGTTATTATTATCTTGAAATTTCTTTTTGGGTTTGATGTGAGAGTTATAATACTTTAGACCAGTATCTTTATTAGTTATATGGTCTTCGTCTAATATTTCTACTTCCATTTTTCTGAATTTCTAGTGGTTTTTCCTCCTCGTGGATCTTTTACAACATTTAATCCGGGAGGAATTTCAATATCAGTTCTATTTTTATTAAGAGTATTTATTGTTTTTTCTTTAATTTTTAGAATTTTATTACGAATATTTTCATAGTCAGTATCTTTAATCTTACCATTTATGAAGTCGATAGGTTTATGGTTGGTTGTGAAATGAATAGTATTATTGTACATTGCTATAATTTTAAAAATTTTCTCTTCAACGGTGTCTAAATTTACTCGTTCGTCATGTTTAAGTAGTCTAATGTGCTCATTAAGAGTGTTGTGGAGACGTTCGACGTCAGCGTTTGAAGTATAATTATTGTTAGATGTATAATGAATTTCAATATATTGCTTTTGAAGAAATTCCCGTAAAGGAAGGGCTTTGAACCCTAATTCATTATCAACTACTATTTTTCTTAAAATTCCCACAATAGATAAATATTGTAAAACAGCTCTTTTGAATTCGGTCCAGGTTCGAGAGTTAATTCTAATTGCTTGTGCAAACTTAGTAAATTTATCTATAAAGGTTAGAAACAATGTTTTATCTAAGCTATAAAAAACGTCAATATGGACAATTTCATTGGGACCTAAAGGTGTTCCTGTTATTTTAAACTTTGTTTTTATGGGGTTTCTTTCGTATTTTTCGAGATTACAAATCTCACAGTTATTTATAAATTGCGCTACTCTTTCGCATTTGGATTGGAGAATTTTGGATGGTAGTATAGTAATTTTAGTTCATTACATACTTCCGAAATTCCACGGTGATTGTTTTTTAAATGTTCTTTTTCTATAGTTGCGCCAAGTTGTTCTTCATGTGTTATATCTTCTTATAATTTGTTACATTTAATTAATTTTAATTGGCCACTTGATGAAAAATGTTCAAAAAATACTTTTTCTAAAGTTTCAAAAATATTAGAATCTTCTGTATAAATTGCATTAATAGTTTTAGGGTTAAAATAATTTTTTGAAATAGTAATGGCTGTTTGTTCATCAAAATTTTTTGTGTGGATTACTTTCCTACATTTATTAAATATTTTTAAGTTTCTAATTCTAAGGGAACCAGAGTTTGTTTTATGAATAGAAATTTGACTTTTAAATATATTTAAAGGTGATTTGCTAATTGGTATATTATTATTTTCAATAAGTTCATTTGTCTCGTTGTTTTCAGATATTTCTTCTTCATTAAGATTGACTTCTATACGTGATAAAGCATCAGCGTTGCCGTTTTGAACGCCTTTTTATACTTAATTTCGTAGTTAAATTCGGAAAGCTTTAGTCGCCAACGAACCAGTTTTGAAATAGGTTCTTTTATGGAAAAGAGCCATTCGAGTGGCTTATGGCCTGTCTCAATTATAAATTTTCTTCCAAAAATATAAGGGCAAAAGTACTTCGTAGCCCATACTACTGCCAATAATTCTTTTTCTGTTGTAGTGTAGTGTACTTCGTGCTCATTAAGAGTACGACTAGCGTAACATACAGGTCGTCCGTCTTGTGATAGTACGGCACCAAGAGCGAATTGGCTTGCGTCTGTTGATAAAATAAAAGTTTTGTTAAATTCAGGATAAATAAGAATTGGTTCATTTATGAGTAGTCTTTTAAGAGTTTCAAAACTCTGAACATATTCAGGATTATCGATTTTTAGTTTCACATTTTTCTTTAAGTATTTTGTCATTGGTTTAGCAACCTTAGAATAGTCCTTAATAAATTCTCTGTAGTATCCTGATAGTCCGAGAAATTGTTTTATTTGTCTTGGAGTTTTGGGAATAGGAAAATTTTTGACACATTCAATTTTCTTAGGAGTAGGTCTTACTACCTTCAATGTCACAATGTGACCAAGAAATTTTTTTTTTCATGAATTCCGATTTGTCAGGTTGAATCATTAACTTAGCTTCTTCAAGCCTTTTAAAAATTTTATTCAGAGAATCTATGTGTTCTTCGATAGATGCTGAGAAGATGATGATGTCATCTAAATACATCAACCTTTGGAATGTAGCTGGTGCTGTTTTAAGTCCAAAAGGCATTCGCATAAATTCATAATGCCCGTTTTCGACAGTGAACGCGGTTTTGTGAATGTCGCGTTCGTCAATTTCTATTTGATGGAAACCTTTCGCAAGGACCAACGTATTAAAATATTGACATCTTCCCAATTTACTTAAGATATCATCAATATTTGGTATAGGGTACATATCGTCTAAGGTACTTTCATTTAGTTTCCTATAGTCAATGAGGAGTCTCCATTTCTGTGTCCCACTGGCGTCCTCCTTCTTTGGGACAATCCAGACAGGAGCAGAATATGGGGAATCGCTATGTCTAATAATACCCTTATCCAACATTTCAGCAATTTGCTTTTGTGCTTCCTCTTTGTGAATTTGAGGGTACCTATAAGACTTAGTGAATATTGGAACGTCATTAATAGTACGAATAAGATGTTTGATGGCATTTGTGAAAGATAAATTTAAATTTTCATTATAAAATAGATGCGAGTATTGTTTAATAATTTTTGATAAATGCATCTTTTCAAAATTAGATAAATGTTCATTACGAATTTCGTTTAAGACATTATAATTATTATTAGTTTCAGAAATTATATTAAAGTTATGATGGTTCACAGTTTCAGTTTGTAACGGTGAAAAAGTTATGAATATATTAGTGTCACTTTGTACGTTTAATTTTACAATTGCTGTACTTCATATATTCCTTCTTGAATAGTGATTTCGCCATCTGAGGACTTCTTTTCCTGCAGATAAGCGAGACCATCTTTTTGAAGTACTGGAACAGTTAATTTATATTCACCTTTCTGAGTGATATTAAATTTTGTTTCTTTATTTTTATTTTAAAAATGTATTTGGATTTCATTATAGATTGTAGTTAAAAGTTGTTGACCTAAATCAATTTTTGTTTTTAATGGCATTAATATATTATTGCCTATAAGTCCGTCATAATTTTCATGAAAAGGAAAGACATACATTTCAACCTTCTTTTTTGAGTCTCCCAATTCTTTGAAAAGCGGTATAACTGCTTTATGTGTTATTTTTACATCTTGATTTATAGTTTTAATATTTATGGATTTTTGGAGTTCTGTTAAATACATTGGATGACAAAGGTTTGGATTTATAATAGAATGTGTTGCTCCGGTGTTTAGTATAAATTTAAGTGGTCTAATATTCCCCTCTAATTAAGATATATGGTAACTGGAATTCGAGGCTGTTAATAGAAAATTTGTTGGTGATTCTGTTTTGTCAGAATTTTTCCTAGTTTCTCCAATGTTTGTTTCCATTGGTTCAGATTGAGATATTTGATTATTTTTGTTATAGTTGTTTGTAAAATTACTATTATTTACATATGGATTGTTTATATGTGGGTAGTTGTTACTAGTATTAGGATTGTAATAGTTTGGATTTTGATTTTGAAAAGAATTCCTATTAATATTGTTATTTTGATTGTTCCTATTGAAATTGCTTTTATTATTTTGTTAATTTTTATTAACATTATTATTATTTTGGTTGTACCTACTAAAATTAGTTTGGTTATTCCTATTAAAATTATTAGTACTGTGATTTTGCCTATTCGAATTTTTTTGGTTATTTTTATTAAAATTATTATTAAATTGATTATTCCTGTTGGTATTGTTAAATATTAAATTTAGTGGTATTAAAGTTTTTATGATTAGAAGTAGTTTGATTGAAATTAATTTTGGTAACTGAGTCACCAGAAAAGTTTTTATTATTAATATGTGCGTAACCTGCTTCATGTAAAATGTCTATAGCAGATTCTAGTGTTTTTGGGTTACGACAATATAAAATTGAACGCATTGGTTCAGGCATTTTATTTTTAAAAATAGTCAGAGCAGAATTTTTATTATTATTAATTGTTTGTTGAGCAACAGTTGGGTTAGCTCCTAATTCTAAACTAACTTTAATATTTAATCTTCTTAATATATTTTTGATTTCGTTGAATAAATCAACAGAATTGGTTTTAAAAGTTGTAGCTCTCAGTTGGTCAAAAAGTTCTTCAAGACTACACCGATCGCTAAAGTTTTTTATAAGAACGTCTTTTTTTTCAGTCCATGTTTTAATGTGGTTATTTATTTCTACTGTTTCCCTAGCTTTTTCTTTAAGTTTTGATTTAATTAAGTCTGCAAATATGCTTAGACCTATGTCATCATATTTACCTAATAAAGGACTTACCTTATCAACTAAGTCAGTAAAATTTTGTAATTCTTTAAAATTCCCATTAAAATCGGGTAATTTATCAAGATATTTTAGTGGGTCAATAGTAAGAGTTAATATTTCAGTCATTTTTAAAAAGTTTTGTTTAAATAAATTTTTATATACAAGAACAAATTTTAATAGTAAAGAAAAAAATTATTACTAATTAGTTGCAATAATTTTTTCTGATTTTATTTTTTTTAAGAACTCATACTAATGTAAAACTATTTATATAATTGTATAATATATGTAGGATGTCAATAACTAGCAATGTCCTCCAATACTATAATTATTAATTATCATACGATAATATAAACCGCACAGTATGGAGATGCAAAGAGAAAACAATAAAGAAAGAAAACAGCATTCTGCATTAAGACGTCGGAGAGTCAAGAAGTATTAATTAATTAATTTTAGAAAAGTAAAAGTACAGTATTAATTATTGCAAAAAGAATTATATTTGAACTATAATTGTTAATAAAGAAGTTATATTAAGTTAACTAAGAAATTGTGGTTTTTCCATTATAATCCCACAAAATCTGGGGGCTCAACAGGGATCTATTGGAAAAATCCAGAAGAAAGGCAGAATCCGAGAAAAAACCTAGAACGAAGAATTCACGTGGACAAAAAGGCGGTACCACATGGTTTGTGATTTAAAAAATAAAAAGATTAAATTTAAATTTTCTAAAATTAAGTTTAAGCTTTAAATCAATCTAAAATTAAAATTTTTTCTGTGCTTACAATAATTGATATATTAATTTTTAACAATATAAAATTTAAGTATTACACTAACAAAAAAAAAATGTTTTAAAATAAGAAAAAAACAAGTAAAGAAACAGTCAGTCGGTGCAACCGACTTAGAAATACCCTACACCTATTTTGTTGAAATTTAAGGACATATCCATAAGTCTTGGTAGTTTTGTGATAAAAAGATAATCAAAGCATAATATATTTAAAAATCAAAATTTTTAGAAATTGCAATTATTTTAAATGGTTAATTTATATACCTAATAGAAAAGCTTATAAACGCAAAATATGCAATAAATGTATTTCTAAAGTTAAATTACAAATTTAGACCTTTTCATATAATTCATTTAAATATAAAAAGAAATTTTACATAAATGCAGCAAGTACCTTTGAACATAGCTGAACCACTACAATTAAGTCTAGATTTCGGAGACACATAGGACATAGGAAATATATTCTTTGGCTTCAAAATTAAACTCAACCACATCCAATTCGCATGGTACTTTCAGTACAAGTAACCTAGAGTTTAAATTTCATAAAAATACCGGCATTATTTTTTGAGTTATGGTGTTTTTAAGATATATGTTTGTTAGTCCTTGAACTTTTCAAGGGTTCCAGAACCTGAAACCATGGTACGATTTCGCCTATATGCAGTCCTGTTATACTATCAATACTAGTTAACCCTTGTACACAATTAGAACGTTATATCTTAATTTTAAGTTACTAGTTTTATTAATTTCGATGATAAGCTTGTACACATTGGGGGGTCTAAGAGAGGTTCTGAACCACCATTCCAATTGATCCCAAATTAGGGGGCTCGCTAGAAATAGTAAAGAACACCCCGGGCCAAATTTGAAGCTTCTACATCTGTTTCAAGTTACTATCATTATTAATTTCGAAAATATGCTTTAAGGTCCTCGGAACTGAGTTGCTGGTCCCGACTCACTACTCCAATGGGGCCCAAATTTCCAAGAAACTTACGAAATAGGAAGGGACACCCTGATACCAAATTTGGAGGTTCTATCTTCATTGGTTTCGGAATTATGCTAGTTTGGCCTAAATTCGATCAAAAAGTTCTAAGTTCCGAACCCATTGTCCAATCCTCACTGTACATAATCACCGCCGTAGTTTCATTACCAATAACCTACCGCAAAAAGTTCAAGAAGATAGCCTCATTAGTTGTTGAGTTATCGTGATTTTTTATGTATGTTCGTTAGCCCTTCGATCGACTAAAAGATCCAGAATCCGAACCCTTGGGATGATTTTGCCCTTATAGAGTCCGTGCTGTACTTATAGTACTAGTTAACCCTTGTACACAATTTGAACGGTCTATCTTAATTTTAAGTAACTATTTTTAGTAATTTCGATTATAAGCCTTTAAAACTTGGGAGGTCTGAGAGGGGTACTGAACCACCACTACAATTGATCCCATATTAGGGGAACACGCAAGAGATAGTTAAGAACACCCTTGTGGCAAATTGGAAGCTTCTACATTTTTTCAAGTTGTTATCTTTATTAATTTTAAAGATATGCTTTACGGTCTTCGGAAATGTGTGGCTGGTCCCCGACCCACTACTCCAATGGGGCCCAAATTTCAAAGACACTTACGAAATAGGAAGGGACACCCTGATACCAAATTTGGAGGTTCTATCTTCATTGGTTTCGGAATTATGCTCGTTTGGCCTAAATTCGATCAAAAAGTTCTAAGTTCCGAACCCATTGTCCAATCCTCACCGTACGTAATCACCGCCGTAGTTTCGCTGCCAATAACCTACAGCACAAATTTGATGAAGATAGCCTAATTAGTTGTTGAGTTATCGTGATTTTTTATATATGTTCCTTAGCCCTGACATCGATTAAAAGGTCCGGAATCCGAACCGTTGGGCTGATTTCGCCCTTATATAGTCCGCGCTGTACTTATAGTTCTAGTTAACCCTTGTACACAATTTGAACGGTCTATCCTAATTTTAAGTAACTATTTTTAGTAATTTCGATTATAAGCCTTTAAAACTTGGGAGGTCTGAGAGGGGTACAGAACCACCACTCCAATTGATCCCAAATTAGGGGAACACGCAAGAGATAGTAAAGAACACCCTTGTGGCAAATTGGAAGCTTGTACATTTTTTCAAGTTGTTATCTTTATTAATTTTAAAGATATGCTTTAAGGTCTTCGGAAATGTGTGGCTGGTCCCCGACCCACTACTCCAATGGGATCCAAATTCACAAGACACTTAGGAAATAGGAAGGGACACCCTGATACTAAATTTGGAGGTTCTATCTTCATTGGTTTCGGAATTATGCTCGTTTGGCCTAAATTCGATCAAAAAGTTCTAGGTTCCGAACCCATGGTCCAATCCCGACCTTACACAACTCCCGAAGTAGTTTCATTACTAGTAACCTACAGCACAAATTTGATGAAGATAGCGTCATTAGTTGTTGAGTTATCGTGATTTTTTATATTTGTTCGTTAGCCCTGAAACCGATTAAAAGGTCCAGAATCCGAACCCATGGGCCGATTTCGCCCATATGCAATCCCCGCCGTACTTTCAGTCCTAGTAACCTACAGTTAAAATTTCATCAAGATAGCTCCATTATTTTTTGAGTTATCGTGCCTACGGACGGACGGACGGACGGACATGGCTATATCGACTAAGGCGGTCACGCTGATCACAAATATATATACTTTTCCATATCTAGCTCGCTTTCTTTAGGTGGTTACAAACACCATACCAAAGTTAATATACCCCTTTACCTATTCTATAGGTGTAGGGTATAAAAATGATCTAATTCTGACTAATTAGTAGTGTTAAAAATATGCAAAAAAAAAACCCAAAAAAAAAAAAAAACTGGTTTCTTATGACTTACATTATTAATATAAACAAATTGAATTATTGAAATTTAAGAAGCTAAAACGAAATATTTTTATTTATTTCATTTCCATTCAATATTTTTTTTTATTTAAAAAAAAAATTAAATTAAAGATTATAAATTAATTTGGATAATTTTAATAAATTTAAGAACTAAAATGAAATTTAGAAATTAATTAGAAATTTGAGATTATATAATATAATAAAATAAACAACTTCATAGAATATAGTACCTACTTATATAATAAATGTTTTAATTAGAAAAATTGAAAGTGAATTAGATTAAGAAAGCTGTGTTGCATTATTTTCATTTACTCGGGTGGCAACGTTTAAAAAATGGAGAAATAAAAACTAAAAAGAAACTATTAATAAAAAATATATAATTAAACACTTGCTAGAAATTTTTCAATAAATATAAGTTTTAATTTTTCAAAACTAAACAAAAAATTTGCAATTAAAATAATAAAATTAGTCTTTTAAATTATTTTTTTTAAACTATTTATAAATTTATCATAATATTATGAGAAATTGAATTATATCAACAGAAGAATAGACATTTTATTTTATGTTTTGTTTATGCGAGAAGAAGAAAGAAGATAATACTAACTGTCAAAAATATATAATTAAATTTATTATACCTACAAGCAAACAAAAAAAAAAAAAGACCAGGGGTCACAAACCTTTTCAAGTAATCATCAAAAAATTTTTGAAATTGGTATCAGAGGCAGTAAACCTTTTATTGAAATTAAAGAAACAACTACAAAAAAAAAAAATATATAATATAAAATACCTAATTAAATTTTTAGTAAAATCAAGAGAAAAGCTTTATACAGAAGATAATTTTTAAAATGGGCCGTAAAAATAAGCAAGTATTGAGTAGTACTAGTAACGTGGAAAGCGTAGCCGCTGACGTCTCAAGGATTTTTGAAGAATTGGAGGGATTAAGGGAAGAATTAAGGAGGCAGTCTTTGGTTGGAGTTATTGTGCCAGATGCGAGAATTCCAGACAACCTATATTGGAATAGGCCGAGTACAAGTCGACAGTCTGAAAACTTCCTTCATGAGAACGTATCATCCAACCAACACTCCGTTGAGAACAACAATTTTTTGCAGCCAACAAATAGTTTCGATAGTAATAGGTCCCGATTTCCTGTCTCCATAAAGGATATAGTGGAAATTCTGCCAAAATTTTCAGGTGAAAATGAATACGATGTCAATAATTGGATTGCAGACATGGAAGCTACAACATCAGATTTAAGCTGTTCTGAGTTAGAAACATTTCTATTAGGCAAAAGGTTGCTGACGGGTCTAGCCGAAAAACCATTAAGAGCGAAACCAAATATTACCACCTGGTACCAGTTAAAAAGATTTTTGAAGGACGAATTCTCTGAAATAATTAGTTCGGCAGGCGTTCACAAGAAACTGGCAAGTACGAAACAGAGAAAATGTGAAACCGTTTATGAATATCTAGTTAATATGAGGGCCATAGGCGCCAAAGGTAACGTAGAAGACGACGCAATCTTGAGATATGTACCTGACGGAATTTATGATTCTCCAGAAAATAAACAACGACTATATGGTTGCAAAACGATTCAGCAGTTTAAAGAGGAATTACGAGGATATTCACAATGCAGAGAAGCGAGAGAACGTTTCTAAAACCAATGTGAAGTTCAAAAGAAATTCAAGCGGTATGAACAATGAAACTCAATTAGGCTGTTATAACTGTGGCGGAAAGGGACACAAGAGTGCCAACTGTAGTGAAAAGAAACCGAAGTGCTTCAGATGCAACCAGTTTGGTCACATATTGAGAAACTGTACTCAGAATGCGTCAGTTTCAGCAAAGGCGAATTGGAACAGTGCCATTTAGATTGTAACAGTGCCAGTCCTTTTGGGACTTACCGGATATTTCCGTAAATTCATTCCTGGTTATGCCACAGTAGCTAAACCACTGAGTGCCTTGACCAGAAAAGAAAGAGTATATAAATTCGGACTACAAGAGGATGCTGCATTTTCAAAGCTAAAAGAAATATTATGTCTAAGACCTATTTTAAAACTTTACCAGAGGATCGAGAGACTGAGCTGCATACTGATGCTTCCAAACTAGGCTATGGTGCAGTACTTCTTCAAAAGTGTGACGATACGAAATTCCATCCAGTTTATTACTTCAGTAAGAAAACTAAATCGTCGGAAGAATTGTATCACAGCTACCAATTAGAAGTTCTGGCTATAATAGAAGCTTTGAAAAAGTTACGCGTATTCCTGCTTGGAATAAAATTCAAAATTATTACCGACTGCGCGGCATTTAAGATGACCATGGAAAAAAAGAGCTTATCAAATATGAAATCAGGTTGGGCTTTGGCTTTACAGCAATACGATTACCAACTGGAACACCGTAGCAGCAAACGAATGGGTCACGTAGATGCATTAAGTAGAAACCCCATTGCAATGATGATTACTATTCAAATGAATTTCTACAACAAATAAAATCAGCCCAAGAAAAAGACAAACATCCGAAGCTAATTATGAAAATATTGGAACAAGCGGAATATGAAGATTTTATAAAAATATATAAAATATAAAAATTTTCCCGATGATGGGGAATTGTTGTGTGTGCCTAGCAAAATGCAGGATGAAATCATAAGAAAAGTGCACGAGGATGGACATTTTGGAGCGAAAAAGATGGAAGAGATCATTTCAAATGACTATTGTATTCCAAAACTTAAGGAAAAAATTTAATATTTCAGAACAAATTGCATTCCGTGTATTTTAGGTAACAGAAAAGAAGGTAAAAAGGAAGGCTATCTGAATGCAATAGCAAAAGAGGATGCACCTCTGTAAACATACCATATGGATCATCTGGGACCATTAGCTACAACCAATAAAAACTACTGTTATATATTGTGTATAATTGATGCATTCTCGAAGTTCTCATGGATTTATCCCGTTGAAACAACAGCAGCCACCGAAGTATTGCAGAAATTAGAGCAACAAAAAACCACTTTCGGAAGTCCAGTACGTATTATAACTGACAGAGGAGCGGCGTTCACCTCCAATGCATTTGAAGAATACTGTAAAACAGAAAATATTCAACACGTACTTATAACCACGGGCGTGCCCCGGGCAAATGGACAAGTGGAGAGGTTAAATAGAATTATAATCTCGGTATTAACGAAATTGGCAATTGAAGATCCATCTAAATGGTATAAGTTCACCAATCAATTGCAACAATGCATAAACTCGACGTACCAAAGGAGCATCGGAAGGTCGCCGTTCGAATTATTGACGGGCGTGAAAATGAAACAGTGTACTGATATCACCCTGGCGCGAATCGTAAACGAAGAAATAATAAACGCATTCGTAGAAAATCGCGAAGCATCGTGCGTTGAAGCTCGGAAAGCAATTCTTAAAATTCAAAAGGAAAACCGCGAATCGTTCAATAAAAAACGAAAAGCGACTGACAAATACGACTTCGGAGATCTCGTCGCGATTAAACGCGTACAATTTAGCACTAAACTTAAAATTTTTCCCAAATTTCTAGGACTATACAAAGTGGTAAAAAGCTCAGGGAAAGACAGATATACAGTTCATAAGGTTGGCAACCAAGAAGGCCCCAAAGTTACAACAATTTGCGCTGAATTTATGAAAGCCTGGCAAAGTTATGATAACCAAAACGATGAAATTGGCGAAGAAGACGATGATGAAGTAAAAACAATTAGCGACATCCAAAATTAGAGCCAATGACGAAGCGAAAACTACCAACTAAATTAAAAATTAAACTAACGATGTAATATTTTCATATTTTTTAGAACCAGCCATGACAAAAGAAAACCCAACGACGAAGACGAAAATTATCAACTATAATATAAAATCAAGCTAACAATAAAGATGTTAAGTACCAGCTAGGATAAAAGAAAACGATCGACTAAGACGAAAATTACCAACTAAAATGAAGATTAAACTAACGATGTATATGTTAAGAAGCAGCCGTGATAAAAGAAACCCAACGACGAAGACGAAAATTATCAACTATAATATAAAATCAAGCTGACCATAAAGACGTTAAGTACCAAATTTAATCCAGAACGAAGACGAAAATGAAATTAATAACAAAAATCATCATCAGTAACAAAAACAGAATATTCCAAGTTCCGGTTTCCGAGGTCGTTGAAACCTGTCAGGATGACCGAGTTTGTAGGATGTCAATAATTAGCAATGCCCTCCAATACTATAATTATTAATTATCATACGATAATATAAACCGCACAGTATGGAGATGCAAAGAGAAAACAATAAAGAAAGAAAACAGCATTCTGAATTAAGACGTCGGAGAGTCAAGAAGTATTAATTAATTAATTTTAGAAAAGTAAAAGTACAGTATTAATTATTGCAAAAAGAATTATATTTGAACTATAATTGTTAATAAAGAAGTTATATTAAGTTAACTAAGAAATTGTATGGTTTTCCATTATAATCCCACATATATATATATATTAAATTAGTGCTTACATTAATAATTTTTTGAGGGAAACGGTTGAACAGTTGCTGAAGCCTGGAAAATTACTGCAGTAACTGGAAAATAACTATAGATGCACAGGAACAAAGTAAACAGTTTGCAAATCACTACAGGAACGTTAATTTTAACTGGATGAACTTAATTTGTTGTTAATATATATATATATATATGTAGATATATACTTTATTTAAGTTTTATACCAATTTTATTTTAAAGTATGTATTTAAATTGTTACTTGTTATTTTATTTAAATTGTTAGATTGTAAAAAAAAAATTTTTTTATTTTATTTAAAACTTTTTTTTTATTTAAATTGATAATAAATTGTTAAACTTTTTATTTAGATTGTTAAAACTTATTATTTTAACTAAATTGTTGAGAATAGAAAATTTTTTTTTATTTGATTTAAAATTTTTATTTAAAATGATAATAATTGTTAAAACTTGTTATTTTTAAAAACTTTTATTTTATTTAAAATTTTTATTTAAATTAGTAGTAAATTGTTAAAAATTGTTATTTTAAAAAATCTTATTTTATTTAAAAATTTTATTTAAATGGTAGTAAATTTTTAAAAATTGTTATTTTTTAAAAAATTTTATTTTATTTAAAATTTTTATTTAAATTGGTAGTAAATTGTTAAAACTTGTTATTTTTAAAAAATTTTATTTTATTTAAAATTTTTATTTAAATTGGTAGTAAATTTTTAAAAATTGTTATTTTTAAAAAAATTTTTATTTAGATTGGTATAAATTGTTAAAAAATGTTATTTTTAAAAAATTTCATTTTATTTAAAATTTTTATTTAAATTGATAATAAATTGTTAAAAAAAAATTATTTATTTTGTTTAAAATATTTTTATTTTTATTATTATTATTTTTTCATCAATAGTTTTCAATTTTCACAAACAAAACTTTAACACTTCTTTTGTTAATAGTTTTAAAAGTTTGAAGAAATTTCGAATGGACTATAAATGTGTGAACACAAAGAGAGTTTTTACTTATTATTTTATATAAAAAAAAACACTTAGTGCATCCTACCGACTGCGCCAGTTTGCAAATCGATTTAACCTTCAATAAAAAAAAATAATAAAACACAACCGATATTTTGTAAAACACTTTTATTTAAATTTCACATCTTTATATTTCTTAATTTAATTTTTTATTAATTATTAAAATTACATTTATTTTTAATTTTACTTAATTTAATTTTTTATTATTACTCTGAGCTTCAATCATCTTTTAAATCCAAAACAGAACTAAGAATAAACTTTTTCTAATTTGTTTATTCTATGGCATTTATTGTAATATTTGCTTATTAAGATTTAGGTGTCATTTTGCAAGCGTTCATAATTGCAATTGAAAAAACGTAAGAATGCATATTGCAAGTAATTGAAAAGATATTTTATGAGTAACTGTACTTCATAATTATATTGAAAATGCTTAATTTGCAGGAATGTGTTAAACATGTAAATTTACTAAAAGTAAATCTATGGGAAAAGAATTTATTAAGATAACAAATATTTTATCTGAATATTTAAAGCAAATAGATTTATTAAATGAATAATGTTACAAATGCTGATTTTGTTAAAAGGTTTTTAGATTTATTCAAAATAAATCTATGAGTAATAATTATATATATTTAAAATAATGAAGTTCTATGATTAGTGGTGCCATTATCATTTATAATTATTAACCCCACACGTAAACCTTTATCTTCCTTTTCCCATGCACATACATTCTTTTCGTACAAACATTCAATTTGCCAACCATTTATATATTTTATTTTTTAAATTTTATTCTTAATGTTTATTGAAATTGATTAGGAGAATTTATTAAGAAAACACTTTAAACCCTCCTCCATTAACCTTCCTCGATGATACTAATATGGTAATTCATATTCATCTTTAAGTACTTTTTAAATCAAAAAAATTTTCAAATAAACAATTTTTTATTATTACACTAGTAATTTTTTGTAATTATATTTGATGTTTTTTTTACTTCCATCCATAATTTTTTTTAATAAGGCAAAATTGCGTACAATATTTTTTAATTATACTCTTAAAACACAACATACAACAGTTTTTCTTTTCCATCATATGAAGGGTTAAGCATCAATTATTGGCCTGCAAAATTTTAAATTAATTGGACGGCAAATTTAAATTTAAGCATAATAGCATAATAACGATGTTTTTCTAAATTCTCTTTGTTGTTTTTGTTTGTGCAAATATTCTTTCTCACTCCTCATTATTTTTTATGTGTTTTTAAAACTATATGTCATAAATAATTCAATTTGAGTTGTGGTACTTTAGAACGAATATTTTTTGCCTTGATTATTCAAAAATTCTTAAGGAACCTAATAAATAAATTTAAAAGTTTTTAAGCAATTATTTGGCTTAAATTGTTGAAATTAGTTAAGTTTGATGTAAGTAAAAGCACATATTTTATTTGAATTTCAGAAGATTTTAATAAATAAATCGTGGATAAACATTGTGGCGATTCAAGAATAAGAATAATTTAATTGGCCATGGTAGTTTATACAAAAACATTTCAGTATTTGCATGCCAAGGAAAATTTGTTCAAAAAAATATAAGGAAGACGATTTAGAACAAAATGTATGAAGTAGAGAAGCTGCTAGAAAATTTAATATTTCGCGATCAACAATACAGTTGGTTTTACAACAATACGGGCTAAAACCCGGCTTGGAACCAAATTCAAAAAATTGCTCATGGTCCAAAACCAGCACTTATTGAGGAGGAAGATGAAACTAATGTTTTTTTTCCTCCTAAAACAAAAACAGTTTAAATAAATAAATATCGACACAATAAAACATGTCGATAATGCGCAGGCTAAAAGTAACTTGACTGTAATGTTTACATTTTCAGCCGCAGGGAATATTGTTCCACTGTCATATTCCCAAAAGAGTACCTGAAAATATAATAAAATCGGTAGCATCTGATTGCAGTATAATTTAGTTATTTGACAATGGCTGGATAAAGGCAGAAGTATTTTACGACCACATAACAAACATTTAATAAATACCTTCAAAACATAAATTAGAAGATTCCCGTTATTTTGTTTGTAGACGGACATTGCACACATTTAACCTTACAACTAAATCAAGCCTGCTGCAAATTAGAAATTATTCTAATTGCTTTGCATCCAAATGCTATGCGTATATTACAACCAGCTGACGCAGTTGCATTCAAACCTATAAAGACAGCTTGCGACAAGGAATTGATTAAATGAAGAATACAGAATTCACAACTAACATTTTATAGGGAAAGTTTTGCTCCTATTTTATGAATACTGATGCATCAATATCGCATTAATTATTAACTGGCAAAGATCAAATAATTTTACGTATTCTGAATTTGGTTCAATAGTAGGGAAGGATTCACTTACGAAGTTTTAATCGGTTGAAACAAACCATCCTCTCGAAACTGGTGCCCTCTTTGAAATATGGTCCAAGTTTGAAAAACAAGTTGTAACTATGCAATTAAAACAAGAACAGAGATTTCAAGATCAACCTATTGCTGTTGCAGATATTTTCACTGTGAACATTTTAACATTAGAAGAATTAAATACTGATTATCTAAATTCAAGTTGTGAAATAACAAATTTACTAAATAAGACACAAAAATCATTGAACCAAATATTAGACTGGATAGAATCTCCTCAACGTTTAGACAAAATGAAATGTGAAAAACAGTCATTCGTTATTTCATCTTTGGATTATCAGCAACAAGTGGAAATAAAAACTGAAACTAAGGCAAAACTCGAGATGGACAAAGAAATGAGAAAAGATACAAGATTAGTGAAAAAGGAGGGGCTCACCTACAAAGAGGTGGAATTGGCTTGAGTACGACCAGTAATACCCATGAGCAAGGTCAGTGGAGCCAGGAACTCCGGCAGGTTTAACCATACTGATAAGGAAGAATCTGTCGTGCAAGGCACGAACGCACCGAGGAGCGGCGGGACCAACCCGGAGGAATTCTCTAAAAGCGGTAAAAAGTCCAAGTTAGTGCCAACGGCCTGCTACAGCCAAGTGGTTGTAGCTGAGGAGTTAAAGTTGATCATAGTCGAGTGGACGAGCAAATTGTAAAAGAGTCCAATAGGACCTCGAAACTTGGATTATGCAAGAGGCGGAAAAAGTGATGAGTGAAGAACAGGTGGTCATCCCAATCTGTAGTTGGAGTCTGTGGGACTTTAACATTTTTAAGATTACAAGTGTGGAAGCCTGTTCGGCAAGTTGGTTGAACCATACAGGAGCACTCCTAGCTATGGCCTGGTGCTAATCCACGGTGCGTAGAGAGAGCATACATACCACAGCTGGAAAGGGCTCATGTTTGGCTCAGAGGAGATGTCAGCGATCCGGAAACGGTGTTGAGGAGTATTTATATCCTCAAATAAAGATCGCTGAAGTTGGGCGCGGACAAGTGGAAGGTTCTGAAGCGCAACGTGATACCGGCGAAGAGTCACTGGCTATACCTTGGAGTACCGTTGGCGCACTACCAAAGGTTGGAAGAGGTGAACAGGCAGATCAACAACCTATGTAGGAGACTGCGCGTTATCACCATAAAGAGAAGCGAAGGTGACACACCCCCGGAAGAAGCGGGAGTAGAGCTATTTAAGCCGATCTCGCTGACCCCGAAGTTACACCGGTGGTTAACGACACCAGAGGAAAACCTCAGCCGTACTCGTTGAGGGAGAAGGATCCGACCTAGAAACTCGGTCGATAAACTCTTTCACCGAGGCAAGCGATGGACACCGCTCTTCGACTTTATATGACAGGCAACTGGCTAAACAAAGAAAGTCAGTACGGACAAAAATAAATTATGACCCAAGCTAAAAACTTAGGCGGAATAACGAACTTGGCAAAGATTCCCCTAGCAACCAATGATGACATGGCAGGGGAACTCAGACAAGACAGTAAATTCGAAACGGATACGGAAATATCCCGTATCAACGCCAGAACATCACCGATTACAGTAGACATATATACCGACGCGGCTACGAAAGCCATCCATGTAGCAGTACGCCAACTGGAAGTAGCTGCTATAGAAAAAGCGGCACATTCAGGATTCCCTAGCAACGAAAGAGCAGACGAAATGGCAAAGAGTGCCAGAAGAGAAAGGTGTTTGGAAACAGAGTCAATTTCACTCAGAGGTGAAACGGTTCACAAAAGCCTGGGCTAAAACCCAAGCTAAGGAACAATGGCTACACCCCACCGGATCAACCCATACAAAGATTTTCTAAGGAGAAACAAGTTGCAGAAAAACGAAAAAGTCCTTAAACTACAAAAGCAGGAATCTCAGACTTATGACGGGGATAATGCTCGGAGCCCAATAGTTAGGGCAACTACGGGAACGTGCAGAGGCTGAGCAAGGGAGGACGAAACGGCTCTCCATATCATATACCAATGCTTTTCTGGAAGACTAAGAATCTTAGGATGAAGACACAGGGATGACTTCAGTACTGTAAGGAAGTTAGACCAGAGAAAATTGATAAGTTTTATTAGAGGTACAGAATGGTTCAACAAGGCACTGTAGTAAAACCGAGCGACTCTGAAAGCAGGGGTGCACAACGGGCCGCAAGGCCCAGGTGTGAAGGAGACCCGTGTTTTCCTCCCCTTCAAAATAACAACAACAATGAAAAAGGTGCAAAACGAAAACCTTTTTAAAAAAAAAAAACCAAAACCATAAAAAAATAAAATCGAAAAAACTTTATTACCAACAATACTTAATTTACCGGTAATAATTTTTAAAGAAATACCAAATGTACCTGATGACATAATATTTGACAATATTATAACTTCAAAACGACCGGATGAGACACAAGTATATTTTTCCAACAATTTAGAAGTTACAGGAAAACTATGCAATATTTGTACTCTCATTACTACATCAGTTAAAGTTGGAATTAAATGTGCATCCTGCAACCGAATATACTACATTCGGTGCATTCTTAAAAAAGTTGCCGAGAATGTTGACAAATTTGAAATGATGTAGTCTTTTAATAGTAATGCTTGCACAAAAAGTGTAATTTAATTAATACTATTTTTATATTTTAATTTTTATATTGTTATTTTCATGAAATATATTTTTGTTAATTGATTTTAAAATCTATGACTTCCTCACGACATTTTAGTTTTGACTGGACTAATATCAAACAGCGATGTCTACAGTTATATTAAAGTTGCACATTTCCATTTTATTAATTTGTAAAAATTTGGATTACTTAAGTAAAAAAAACGTAAGAAAATTTTAAACAATTCAAAAAACCTGAGAACCTCTCAATTTTCTACCAAAACGTGAGAGGACTTCGTACTAAAACGCACTTTTTAAAATCTATAACTCTTCCTCATGATATTCTAGCTTTGACGGAAACCTGGCTCAACTCCAATTTCAATAGTGAGAAACTATTCTCTGAAGATTATTTAGTCTATTGTACAGATAGAAATATTGCTTTCTGTCTTGACCAACGAACCCCAACGCCTCTTTTAGCAGTTAATACAACTCTAACGAGCAGTTAAATTGATTTGCCATGTTCTGACCTATTTGAAGTGATTTGTGTCCAATCTCTTTTAGTCTCACAAAAGTTAATTTATTCATCAAATTTGCATATACAGGGTGTCCGGGACTCAAGTACGCGCGTTGTGTGATGTGTGTTTTGAACCTTCATATCGTTGGATATATGGGAATCATTATTCCACAAAATTAAGGCTGACAACTTACTCTACAAAATGGATTGTTTTTTATCTCTCTACAGTAAGCAGTTCAAAAGTTATTGATTTTTTTATGAAAAGTCTCCTTAAATCTTTAATCCCTCATGATTGTGTCCAACACTTGGTTGAACCTCTTAGTTAACTATTCAATCTTTCTACTCAACAATCAAATATGATTACAATATAAACGATCAACCAAAGAAAAGAACGGATCGTGATTCTGATTTGAGACTCATCCTTGATAGTAGGTTGAATTTCAAGAATCACTACAACTTCATAATTAATAAAGCTAACTTAACTTTTGGATTTGTCATGCTTTGGTCAAAGGAGTTTTCTGATCCGTATATCACAAAACAACTTTTCATTATTTTTGTAAGACCCATACTTGAATATGCAAGCCAAGTATGGTCTCCCTTTTATATATAGACGTTTTACGTATTGAGTCAGTACAAAAAAAATTCTTCGTTTCGCTCTACGCGATCTTGCTTAGAGCAGATCCAAAACGTCTTCCGCCGTATGAAGCTAGACTTCTTATTAACATGAACTCCCTTGAATTACGCAGTCTGGTGGCGAATATAATCACACCTATTCTAAATTCCCTCGTAGAAGTTCTACAAAAAATTGGCTACGCTACGAAAAAAAAGTTTTAGTGATTCTAAATTTCCTCGTAGAAAATTAAATTTGCAATGGCAACTTTGACGTTTGAATTCATTTTTTTAAGTAAAAATGATGATTATTGAATTCAAATTTGTAGTAGATACCAAATAATTTTTGAATATTATTTTGAGAAAAAAAGTATTTTAAGATTAATTATAAATAGAAAAAATAGTAAGATATTTCATATCATTTCTTTAATATTTTGATTATGTATAGATTTTTCGTCATTTTAATGTTAAAAATTTTAATATATGAAGTAAAAATATACTACGAATGAATATTTCTTTTGTAGATTTTTGCACTTTTCGTAACGTTAAGTTGGAATTGAGAATCTCTTTTTCGTAGATTATCTCCGAGGCGAACGAGGGAATTTAAAATAGGGGTGAATATTTGTTCAGCAAATTATTCGCGATAAAATTAATTCACCTGTTATTCGTGAACAAATGAGGTTAACAAACTAACTAAAATTATTAATATTATTTAAAATATTAAAACAAAATAAAATAATTCTTTTTAATAATGAATCTATGCATATGAATATATACAATAGAAGGTTCTTTTCTACTCTGCAATTGTTTTACTTTTTAACAGTAAACATTCTAATTTATTAAACCAGTCTCACAATATTTCGTTGCAATATAAATTCGTGAAATCAACCATTAAGATAAATAGGTATAAAATAAAATAAAAAAAACTATATCACCATATTGAGTACTTCAAAGTACACATAAAACACATAATTAAAAATAATATAGATATATAGATTTCGATTTTTTTAAAATGTCAGATTATTGAGACCATAATATAAAGTTCATTAATGAAGTTGATTGTTACTGTTGTGTCAAATCGTTGTGAAAACTAAATTACCATTATACTTTTAATGAAAGATCCTGCTTGTGAAACAGTATAAAGATCATTTTTTGGATTTAAATAATATTTAAATTGTTCGAGCAATAATGCAAAAGGCCAACATTTGTTCTCAATTGTATTTATATTAGTTTTATGCTGTTTTTTAGAATATATTGTTCTTGTTAAGTAAATAGCCTCGTTGTAAACTCCTGGGAAAGATTTATTTACAGGAGGAAATTTAGCTAAAAATATAAAAAAAAATACCTACATATCATATTTGGTTAAATAATTTCAATTTAATAACTTACTTTTTTTTATTTTATGTGTTTTATAAAGTTCATAGAAAACAATTACTGTAATGCAAATACAGTAAACAATAAGTAAATATGGGCCCCATATTCGCGGTTGAATTATTTTTTGTGTAGAAAAAAAGAAAATAGTATAAAAGAATGTAAAAATCACTAATTCTGTTGTTGCAGAATCTGAACTCATATCAAACGGCGCCACTATCATTAAAACACCATTTAAAAATATTGTAAAATACATTGTTACACCATATATTTCGTTAATAAGCAAAGTTCCTTCAAAATTTTTCCCATGATGTAAAACATCATTCATATTTACAAATAATGCTGGTAACGCATTTGTAAATGATAATATAATTGCACCAGAATTATATTGTGATAAACCAATTTTTTCAATAATTGTCAATAAATTGGGAATGTATCTTAAATAAAAACAAAAAATTTTTAAGCTATTAAATTGCGTAAAATTTGCACTATTTACCTTGTATAAATAATTGTTAATAATATAATTATGAATAATGTTAATAACAGTAAAATGAAAATCCAAATAGTTTCTAAAACTGTGAAAATTGATTGAGCTTTACAAAATATGAAATCAGCATAATTAATTATACTCTTAGTTTCATAACAAAAATATGTTATTTTAACAAAATTACAAAGCTCTTTTCGATAGACCTCGTACACAATATTACTGCATGTAATCTAAATTTATCAATTATATAAAAATTTATACATGTATATATAACTAATTTTTATTATTCTTAGACATAAAAATTCTTACTTGATCAATACCACTAATGAAATGTCTATGACCTTCGTAATGTGGTTGACGTACAGTAGAATTCATCCTCTTTAAAAAAAAAACTGATATCTCCAAAGAGGATTTTTTAAATATCTAATTCAATTTAAAATATATTTTTCATGACTAAAAAACAATTTTGAATAACATATTCCGTTGGTGTTGTTAACTTTCGTCTATTTAAAATTTATCGTTGTAAAATTTTAAAAAATTTAAAACACTTCCTATGTATTTTGCTCTTTTAAAAAAGTTTGATGAAGATGAAGTTCAGTATTGGAAATACAACGTTTAAGACTACAACTTTCCAATGCAATAACTCGCAAAATACGCTTTTAATAATTAATATCAGTTAAAAACAAGGAATAAAAAGAAGACTAGAAAAATTTTTTAATATATATTATAATTCATTATGTTTTTTTGACAAATAACGTAGTTTAACAACTTGAAGTTCTTTAAAAAGAGTTGTGTATTTTTAAATTTTGTTATAACGAAATTTCAATGAATTTCGAGTTTAAGGGTAGTACAATATGCCACACTTCGATACTCTGACGTATCCCGAAATCGGTACTAGCGTACAATTTTCAATATGTTAAAAAATCTATATTTTTATACACAAACCATTTTTTATTTTCATATTGTTTTGATTTTTTTTTGAATATTTGGTAGTTTTTTAAAAAATAATTATAAAAATATTTTATTTTAAAAACATTACCTTAGCAACATAAGAGAAAATAATAACGTAGAATTTTTATACGCTCTGTCAATTTTTTTTATTTTAAATTATTTTAATAGAAAATATTTGCAGTACGTCGTCATTTAGAAGGCTTTAATTTTATAACGAACGACTTATTTATACTAAAAGACTAAATTTTATAAGTTATTCTAGTTGAACTAAAAAACGAATAAATTATTAGTTCGTCTTACTCTCTTCATCATATCCAAAAAATTAGTTCGCAGAATCAATTTTTTTCTCTACATAAAAAAAAAATTGTTATTTTTATAGGTACAAGTATGACCAGAAAGGATATACTAAATTTTCCATTACGTTGGAGACGCTGAGAGAGAGGGCTGTAGATATAGACTCAAAGGTATGGATCAGATCAGAATCCAAAAATAAATCGATTTAGCTGTGTATGTATGTCCGTCCGTTCGCACGATAACGGAGCTAGTATTTTGAAATTTTAAAAAATTAATTTTTATGCAATAGTCGTCATCGCTATTGAAATCCAGCCATTTTGTGCCAACGTTTCGAGTAGGTGCCATACAACTTCCCTTTTTATAAAAAAATAATTTTGCCAAATTTGCTTTTGTCTTATGGTCAAAGTTTGTGCAAACTTTAGTTGGGCTGGTGAAGTGGGTTCGAGAACATGCCATACGACTTCTTTAAATGAGCATTACTCTATATCTATTGAAGCTGGGTGTATGAAATTTTAGCAAAAGTAAGTTAGGTTTATAGCTAAAGTTTGTCAAAATTTAGTTGGGGTGCTGCAGTGGGTTCGAGTACCTGCCATACAACTTGTTTTTGTACATGAGCGTTACTCTATACGTAATGAAACTGCATGTCTGAAATTTTGTCAAAAATAGTTTTATTTTAATTTGGTCTACGTTACAAGATTCGAGGAGCTGTCAAACAACTCCTTCTTTTATATGAGCATTACTCTGTACCTAACAAAGGTGGGTGCATGCAATTTTGCCAAAAATAGTTTGGTTGGCCAAAGATTGCACAAAAACTCGTCATACAACTTTATCTTTTATATGATCATTACTCTATACCTAATAAAGGTGGATGTTTGAAATTTTGTCAATAGTAGTTCACTTTTTAATGGCCAACGTCTGAATAAAATCGATATTATAGTCATACCGGTAATCCTGAGTTGTCACAGTCTACTCCATTACACTCTACCTCCTTTTTTTAGTTTTGGATTTAAAATAAATTATGTAATATCAATGAACATAATATATAACACACGTGTTTTTTGGTAAAATATAAGAAAAACAAGTACAATATATTAAAAAATTGGTTTTGAAACTAGATATAAGATTTTTTTTACCTTTAATAAAAGTTTCTTTATTGTTAACCCATACTTTTTTTTTAAATTTTATCAAAACTTTGTTAGTTAAGCTTCTATAAAAGATTCGTTAAATTAACCTAATTAACCCTAATTTGATATGAAATAAATTTTTAATATAATATTATAAGGTTTGTAGCACATTTTCAAAAGATTTTGTAATAATATGCCTATAAAGTTTCACGCTGTCCGTCCGTCTTACAAAAACCTTTACATAGTTTAAAATAGAGGAAACATTTTTTAACTACGGGTAGGTATTGAAAAAAAAAACATGTTTTCTTAGTATAACTTTTTTCTGTAGCCCCACCCGTTATGGAGCTAGAGCCCTCTAAAGTTGGAAAAATCCCTATATTTAAATTGTTATAATAAAAGTTGTGTATTTTCAATATGAAAACGATAGAAGAGAGCTGATTTATAATCTCTACAAATTTTTAAAAGCAAATGTATAGGGTTTCCATATGGTACTAAAATTTATAATTATGCAAAACTCAATTTTTGCAAAATTTTTGACCCCACATATCTTCTAAACAGTTCAAGCTTATGGCTTGAAATTTTGGGAAAAGAGAGATCCTCAGAAATTATTAGGAGTCGGTTAATTTTTTTGTCACGCTCCCTGCTTAGAGGCTGTAAGTGCTCGAAAATTAAAAATTTGCTATTTTTAGGAACCTGTAACTTAAATGGCTATCAAAAATTTTTTTTAGAAATATACAAAATGCAATGCTCGAACAATAGATTTCAATCTAAAAACGAGGTAGACTAAAAGAGACCTGCTTTCACGTAAGATCTTCGAGAATTTTTATTTCATTATTATTGAAGTTCTCATGAGAAACAAACAAAAACTTACTGTTAATTGTTAATTGTGTAAATCATCTGATCTCACAAACAAAAGAAATTAAATAAAAACAATAGTGTCAAATTAAATAAAAACAATTCACAATAATAATCGATACTCGATTCAAGGTTAATAAACAGTGCTGCGATAAGCGTCGGGTATCGTGTACGCGTATGCGCATTCAATTAATTTTAATTTGATTATTTACAAAAAATTTTTATTTTTAAAATTTTAATTTTTAATTTAATTTTTTTAATACATTTTACATTAACAATAGTTTAAATTTGCATCCAATTAATTTTAATTTGATTATTTACAAAAAATTTTTATTTTTAAAATTTTTATTTTTAATTTTTTTAATACATTTTATATTAACAATAGTTTAAATTTCATTTAAATTGAGATATGATAGGATTGAATATATAAATTAAGTAATCTAATAGTTGATATAACATGGCAGAGTGCAGTAGCTGTAAAAATACAATAAGGGGTGAATCTGGATTGAGATGTAATGGAGTTTGTGGCAAGATTTATCATGCTGCTAACAAATGGAGTGGGTTGGATCAGTTCAGTGTGCATGTATTGGGCGCAGGTGGGATGTTAAGATTGATGTGTGATGACTGCATGGTATATATTCATAATGTTGATATGGTCCTAAAAAAAATTTATGATACCACAAAAGAAAACAAGAGTTACCTGCACGAATATAAAAATGAGTTTGAGGTATCGCTAAAAAAAAACGAGGATGAAATAAAAAGCTTGCTTCAAGCAATAGAGCATAGGTACATGGAAAGAATAAGATCACTCAAGAAATCACTGAAATGATAACCATGAATGAGTTAGCTAAAGATGTTAAAGAGCAAAGTGAAAAACTAATGGAGAGAATGGAAAAAATAAGTGTCGAACCTATAAAAGATAACCTCTAAAGATGTAAAAAAAGATAAAGAGGTTGAATCATATTCAGATATAGTAAAGAAAGATCCAGTGGTGGTTATAAAACCAAAAAAAAACGCAAGGGTCGCAAGTAACTAAGAATGCTGTCAAAAAAACTATAAATCCGTTAAACTTTAATATATGTGGAATAGTAGAAAAGAAGGATGGGAAAGTTGCAATATATTGTGAAGATGGAGAGTCAACTGCTAATCTTGAAACTGCTGCAAAAGAATTAATGAAAAAAGATTACGATGTAATGAGACCTAAAGAAATAAGGCCAAAAATTTTAATTGTTGGTATGTCCGAATACCACGAAAAAGAGGAGCTTGTTAACAAGGTTAGTAAGCAAAATAATATTAAATATAGCAAAGATATTAGATATATACGAGAATACAAAACCAATAGAACCCAAAATGAATACAATGCAATTATAGAGATAAATGTAGAAGATTTCACAAAAATAATGGAATTAGGCAGAATAAAAATAGCATGGCACAATTGTAGAGTATATGAAAGCTTTGATGTGCGTAGATGTGTGAATTGCCTGGGTTTTGGACTCAAAAAAGAAAATTGTACTGTTGAAGGGAAAACATGTAGGAAATGTGGAGAAAATCATTTAATAAAGGATTGTATGGCAGATGAGTTCAAATGTGTTATATGTAAAAAGGCATTGAACCTTGGTTTAAATATATCGCACAATGTGCTAGATAGAGAATGTCCGAGCTTGTTAAAAAAGATAAAAAAGAAAGAAAGAAAATATTCCTGTAGCAACCAAGTAATGTTGAATGTTTATATATAAATAGTCAAGGAGTAGTAAATAATTTTACAGAAATTGAAAATTTAATGTGTAATATAAAAGTTGATGTATTATGTTGTACTGAAACGCATCTAATAAGCGACGATGAAGATTCATTAATAGAAATTAACGGATACAACATCGTAAGGGTGGATAGTCACTCTAGACATACTGGAGGGGTTGTACTTTATTGTAAAGATAACTGGAATGTCAGTCTCATTAATAAATACTGTCTAAGGAAGGAAATTTGGATGTTACATGTTAGGTTAAGCTGTGGAAATTATTCTTTCCATACTATAGGTCTATATAGAGCCCCAAAATACGTGAATGTAAATGATGAATTTTTTAATAAATTAAATGAATATATTATTAAATTAAATGAAACAAAAGAAGACATAATAATAATGGGTGACTTTAATATAAATTGGCTTAAAAATGATATTGTAAGATTAAAATAAAAGACATATTTGACAGGAGTCCAAATCATTAATAGATTGGGTGGTAACAAACCGGTTTGAGAAGGTTTCTGCTAGTGTGGAACATAATGCAAAAATTGGTGACCATGAAACTCTAAAAATAAAATTAAAACTGAGTAAGAAAAAAGAATCACACAATAATAAAAAAATTAAAACGATTAATTATAATGTTGATATGTTTAGAGGAAAGATTGCTGTAAATGACATAATGACAATTTATTTTTAGTAAGTTCAGTACATCCTTACATGAAATTATTAACCAATTTGAAGTTACTAAAAATAGTGGTAAACATCCTATAAACAAATGGTATACCAATGAACTAGAAATGATGAAAAGGCATAGAAATCGGCAATACAAAATAGCAGTGTGGATTAATAATAATGAGGAATGGGAAAAATACAGGATCCTACGAAATATATATAAAAAAAAAATTAACATTTGCAAGAACACCTTTATTAAAAATAAAGTAAATAATTCGCATGACCAGAAAACAATGTGGCGAAACATAAAGATGCATGTGTTAAACGAGAAATTTAAGGAGATTAAGGAAGTTATTTTTGAAAATGAAAAGGTAAATAATGAACTTATTATGGCAAATAAATTCAACAAATATTTTATAGAAAGTATTAAAGAAATTAACATGAAAATACCTTATAAAGAATATGAAAATATAATTGAAGAATGTGAACATGTTTTTAAATTTAGAAGCATAGAATTGATTGAATTAAAAAATACGTTAAACTCTTTAAATAATAAAAAGGATCACTATTTTGTTAATGCACAAATGATCATTGATTCATTTGATCTAATTGGCATGAACCTTCTAAAAATCATAAATGCATCATTAGAAAGTGGATGTTTCCCTGAAAATTGGAAAATTGGAAAGAAACGATTGTAATTCCTGTGGAAAAGGTAAAGGGTACAAACAAATGTGAGGAGTTCCGGCCGATAAACACCATTATGCTGGAATCAAAAATTATTGAAAAAATTGTGAACAGTCAATTTGAGGAATATTTAAAAAAATATCATCTAATCTATGAATATCAATCGGGTTTTAGAGAGAATCACAGTTGTGAAGCACTGTTAAATTTAATAATCAGTAACTGGAAAATGGATGTTCATGATGGGAAATTTATAATAGCGGTTTTTATAGACCTGCAACGAGCATTTGAAACTGTGGACCGTCAAATTTTATTGAAGAAAATAAAATGCTATGGGGTGAAGGAAAAAGAACTTAAATGGTTTCAATCATACTTGGAAAACAGATCCCAAAGAACAAAAATCAAAGGTGTTGTCTCTGATGCAATCAAAGTATCACTAGGAGTACCGCAGGGTAGTATCTTGGGTGTCCTCTTATTTATTTTATACGTAAACGACATGTACAAAACTGTATCAAAGTCTAAACTTGTTCTGTTTGCAGATGATGCTTTGTTATATGTAGCTTGTTACACTGTTGAAGAATGCCTAAATGCAATAAACGCTGATCTAAATCATCTCAGTCTTTGGCTCAGTAGAAATAAATTAAAATTAAATGTTAAAAAAACAAAATATATGAAAATAAATAATATTCAAGAAGTTAATCTAAAAATTGCAGAAGAAAGAATTGAAGAGGTAAAGGAAATTAAGTATTTGGGAGTAATACTGGATAGCAGGCTGATTCTTAAAAGTCATATTGAGCACGTTCACAAAAAAATTAGTAAAAAGATATATTTCTTTAAAAAAATTAGGAACAGAATGTCGTACGTGAATGCTATAAAGATTTACAACGTTATGATCAAACCTCATTTTGAGTATTGTTCGTCGATACTCTTTATGGCATCTCAAGAAGATATGGAGCATCTACAAAAGTTGCAAAATCAAGCAATTGAAGATAGAACCTCCAAATTTGGTATCAGGGTGTTTCTTTCTATTTCCTTAGTGTCCTTGAAATTTGGGACCAATTGAAGTAGTAGACCAGCCACACAGTTCCACACAGTTCGAAATTAATAAAGATAGTAACTTCAAACAAATTTAGAAGTTTCAAATTTGGTACATGGGTGCTCTTTACTATTTCCTGCGCGTTCCCCTAGTTTTGGATCAATCAGAGTGGTGTTTCAGTACCCCTGTTAGACCCCCCAAGGTTAAAAAAACATATCATCGAAATTAATAAAAATAGTAACTTAAAATTAAGATAGAACGTTCCAATTGTGTACAAGAGTTAACTAGTATTGAAAGTATTACGGGGACTGCATATGGGCGAAATCAGACCATGGTTTTGGGTTCTGGGACCTTTGAAAGTTCAAAGGCTAACGAACATATATCTTAAAAGTAGTATAACTTAAAAAATAATGCCACTACTTTTATGAAATTTATACTCTAGGTTACAAATAATGAAAGTACCATGGGAATTGGTTCTGGTCGAGTTCGGGCAATGATTTCGGATTCTAGAAGCTTTTGATCAAAGAATATATTTCCTATTTTTTATATGTCCCCGAAATTTAACTGTAGTATTGGTTCAGATGCCCTGTAGTATTGGTCCTAAGAAATTAACTGTAGTATTGGTCCTAAGAAATCCCAAAACTAAAAAGGTTACCTACGAAATTCAATAAGATAGAAACTCTAAATTTGATACACGAGGGTTCTTTCCTATTTCCGTTATATTTAACATTTTTATACCCTACACCTATAGAATAGGTAAAGAGGTATATTAACTTTGGTATGGTGTTTGTAACCACCTAAAGGAAGCGAGCTAGATATGGAAAAGTATATATATTTGTGATCAGCGTGACCGCCTTAGTCGATATAGCCATGTCCGTCCGTCCGTCCGTCCGTCCGTAGGCACGATAACTCAAAAAATAATGGAGCTATCTTGATGAAATTTTAACTGTAGGTTACTAGGACTGAAAGTACGGCGGGGATTGCATATGGGCGAAATCGGCCCATGGGTTCGGATTCTGGACCTTTTAATCGGTTTCAGGGCTAACGAACAAATATAAAAAATCACGATAACTCAACAACTAATGACGCTATCTTCATCAAATTTATGCTGTAGGTTACTAGTAATGAAACTACTTCGGGAATTGCGTAAGGTCGGGATTGGACCATGGGTTCGGAACCTAGAACTTTTTGATCGAATTTAGGCCAAACGAGCATAATTCCGAAACCAATGAAGATAGAACCTCCAAATTTAGTATCAGGGTGTCCCTTCCTATTTCCTAAGTGTCTTGTGAATTTGGGTCCCATTGGAGTAGTGGGTCGGGGACCAGCCACTCATTTCCGAAGACCTTAAAGCATATCTTTAAAATTAATAAAGATAACAACTTGAAAAAATGTACAAGCTTCCAATTTGCCACAAGGGTGTTCTTTACTATCTCTTGCGTGTTCCCCTAATTTGGGATCAATTGGAGTGGTGGTTCTGTACCCCTCTCAGACCTCCCAAGTTTTAAAGGCTTATAATCGAAATTACTAAAAATAGTTACTTAAAATTAGGATAGACCGTTCAAATTGTGTACAAGGGTTAACTAGTACTATAAGTACAGCGCGGACTATATAAGGGCGAAATCAGCCCAACGGTTCGGATTCCGGACCTTTTAATCGATGTCAGGGCTAAGGAACATATATAAAAAATCACGATAACTCAACAACTAATAAGGCTATCTTCATGAAATTTGTGCTGTAGGTTATTGGCAGCGAAATTACGGCGGTGATTACGTACGGTGAGGATTGGACAATGGGTTCGGAACTTAGAACCTTTTGATCGAATTTAGGCCAAACGAGCATAATTCCGAAACCAATGAAGATAGAACCTCCAAATTTGGTATCAGGGTGTCCCTTCCTATTTCGTAAGTGTCTTTGACATTTGGGCCCCATTGGAGTAGTGGATCGGGGACCAGCCACTCAGTTCTTAGGCCCTTAAAGCATATTTTCGAAATTAATAAAGATAGTAACTTGAAACAAATGAAGAAGCTTCCAATTTGCCACAAGGGTGTTCTTTACTATTTCTTGCGTGCCCCCCTAATTTGGGATCAATTGGAGTGGTGGTTCAGAACCTCTCTTAGACCCCCCAATGTGTAAAAGCTTATCATCGAAATTAATAAAACTAGTAACTTAAAATTAAGATAGAGCGTTCCAATTGTGTACAAGGGTTAACTAGTATTGAAAGTATGACGGGACTGCATATGGGCGAAATCGTACCATAATTTCGGGTCCTGGAACCCTTGAAAAGTTCAAGGACTAACAAACATATATCTTACAAACACCATAACTCAAAAAATAATGCCGGTATTTTGATGAAATTTAACAGTAGGTTACTAGTAATGAAAGTACCATGGGAATTGGTTGTGGTCGAGTTTAATTTCGAAGCCAAAGAATATATTTCCTATGTCCTATGTGTCTCCGAAATCTAGACTTAATTGTAGTGGTTCAGCTATGTTCAAAGGTACTTGCTGCATTTATGTAAAATTTATTTTTATATTTAAATGAATTATATGAAAAGGTGTAAATTTTTAATTGTATTTTAGAAATACATTTATTGCATATTTTGCGTTTATAAGCTTTTCTATTAGGTATATAAACTAACCATTTAAAATAATTGCAATTTTTAAAAATTTGGATTATTAAATATATTATGCTTTGATTATCTTTTTATCACAAAATTTAATAATTAGAATTTTTTCATTTTGTAATTGAATTGGAATAAATATATTTTCATTTATTTCAAGTTTGTTTGTTATTTAATATTTTTAAATAGATAAATTAGTAAGAATTTGTAGTATTTTTTAATAGATAGGGTAATTAGAAAATGTTTTTAGTATTATACAGTTAATTTGGTTAGCTATGTCTTACGATCAAATTAATAACAGCTTCTATGGTGTTAAAATGACTTATGGATATGTCCTTAAATTTGAACCAAATAGGTGTAGGGTATTTCTAAGTCGGTTGCACCGACTGACTGTTTCTTTACTTGTTATATTTTTAAAAGGCCAAGAATTTTACCATAAAACATATTTTGTATAATATTTTATAAATTAAAAACAAAATATTTTTTTAATAAACGGTTAAATTCCTTTTTTTTAATGTTAATCATATCATATATTTTATTGAATTATTACCAAAGGTGATATATAATTAAGACATTGTGTGCAATACTTAAACTATATTCGGAGATACTTGCTGCATTTATGTAAAATTTATTTTTATATTTAAATGAATTATATGAAAAGTTCTTAAATTTCAATTGTACTTTAGAAATATATTTATAGCATATTTTGCGTTTATAAGCTTTTTTAATAGGTACATAATTTTTAAAAATTTTAATTATTATTATTAATATATTTGTCTAGAATGAGGTGTAACAAACGCATTCAATTAAATGTGTTTTGTTGGATGTGTTCAATTATAAAAAAATAAAATATTAATGTTTTGTTGGATGTGTTTTATTTTAGAAAATAAAATATCATAAATTATCATAAGCAGGCCAAAAAATATTTTATTTATTTTTAATAAAAAAAAAAAATTTTTGATGAAATAAAATTTATTTATTAGTATATTAATAATTTCATTTCAGTTTTAAAAATCGCAGAAGATTTTCTGGAAATTTTAAATAAATAGTAAGACATTTTGTAAATAAAAACTAAGAAGACAATGCTTCACAGGCACATTTGTGTAGTAAGTCTTAATAATTTTCAGTGCAAATCTGAAATAAGGGTGAAAGCCCAATGTATGCTTTGATGCTTTGCTTGGTTTGCTTAACCAAATAAACCAAGCAATGTATTAAAGTAATTTCAAAGTTTCCCCTCATCTCGCTCTCAACTATCACTCATCCCTTCCTTCATAAACTTTTATTTATCTATTTAAAAAAAGTTAAAAATGGAAAAAAATAATGTAACGACTAACGGTTGGGAAGGTGGATTCGGGTATACAATACCTGATTCAATGCACTATATAAACCAAACAAAATAAATTTTTTTTAAACTTAGTTAGGTAAGGTATATAAAAAAATTTCAAATAAAATTTACAATTTGTGATATTGCAAAACTCAATTCAAAAATCAACATTTATTTAATACAATTTTCGTAAATTTAAATAATAGATACATTATTTAGCATGTTGAGTACACATTGTAGAATGTTAGCAACGAACAAGTATTCCGATTTGAATCGAAACAAAGGAAACGATATAGAATGTATAGCAACATTTTTTAAAAATATAATATACAAAACATTAATGAATGGAGAAATAGATCATTATTGAAACAAAATAAACCTATAAAAAATTTTTAAATCTTTTATTAATTTATTTAATTTAAGCAAGTACTCACTTAAATAAAAAAAAAATAATAATTGAAATTAAAAAAAAATTATACCAAGAAGGGATTTGAACTAACGACCCCAAAATTTTATAAACACGAAACATATAAAAAGTAGACTAACTAACTTATTCATCTTCAAGTTTTTAAGATACAAGAAGGAATTATATTAGACATTTATTTATTTTTTGTGTACCTATTACTAGAATCGAAGCATAATATGCGTTATATAAAATGTAACGGTTGCAATTTTATTTAACATACTTTTAACATAATGTAAATAATGAAATTAAAAATAGTTTTTAATTAGAAAAAGTTCTTCTTTAAATTTGATTTTCCGTCATTCTGTGACGGGACAACAGCTAGTTAAATATATTATGCTTTGATTAGCTTTTTATCCCAAAATTTAATAATTCAAATTTTTTACTTTTGTAATTGAATTTATGCCGAAACCATGTCCCGATTTCAACAATGTGTGGTCCCCGCCATACCTTTAATACTAGTTAACCTTTGTACACAATTCGAAATGCCTTTTACGCTTTCTACTACTTTTTGCATTAGCAGATTTACTACTTGCATGTAAATAAAGTTTTTATGATAGTCTTCATTTTGTTTCATTAAGAATATAGAATAAAGTAGGTATACTGGGTCGGTAAGGGTCATGTAGGTATACTGCGAGATTCGACCATGGGTTCGGAACCTAGAACGTTTTGATCGAATTTAGGCCAAACGAGCATAATTCCGAAACAAATGAAGATAGAACCTCCAAATTTGGTACCAAGGTGTCCATTCCTATTTCTTTAGTGTCTTTGATTTTTGGAGTAGTGGGTCGGGGACCAGCCACACATTTCCGAAGACCTTAAAGCATATCTATAAAATTAATAAAGATAGCAACTTGAAACAAATGTAGAAGCTTCAAATTTGGCACAAGGATGTTCCTTACTATTTATGTAGCCCCCTAAATTCGGATAAATTGGAGTTGTGGTTCAGTACCCCTCTTAGACCTACCAAGGTTTAAAAGCTTATAATGGAAATTATTAAAAATAGTAACTTAAAATTAAGATAGATCGTTCCAATTGTGTATTGATAGATCGTTCCAAGGGTTCACTAGTATTTAAAATACAGCGCGGACTGCATATGGGCGAAATCGTACCATGGTTTCGGGTTCTGGAACCTTTGAAAAGTTCAAGGGCTAACAAACAATATCATAAAAATAGCATAACTCAAAAAATGATTCCGCTATTTTGAAGAAATTTAAACTGTAGTTTACTAGTAATGAAAGTATCATGAGAATTGGTTCTGGTCGAGTTTGGTTTATGAGTTCGGATTATAGAAGCTTTTGATCGATTTGAAAAATTTTAATTATTAAATATATTATGCTTTGATTAGCTTTTTATCACAAAATTTAATAATTCAAATTTTTTAACTTTTGTAATTGAATCGAAATAAATATATTTTTATTTATTTCAAGTTTTTTTGTTTTTTAATATTTTTAAATAGATAAATTAGTAAGAATTTGTAATATTTTTGAATAGATAAAGTAATTAGAAAATGTTTTTTAATACTATAAAGTTAATTTGGTTAGCCATGTCTTAAGATCAAACTAATAAAATCTTTTATGGTTTTAAAATGACTTATTAATTTCCCATTAAATTTGAACCAAATAGGTGTAGGGTATTTCTAAGTCGGTTGCACCGACTGACTGTTTCTTAACTTGTTTAATTTTTATTATATCATATATTTTATTGAATTATTACCATAAGTGATATATAATTAAGACATTGTGTACAATACTTAAGCTATATTCAAAGGTACTTGCTTATTAGTTTTTTTCATTACATCATTATTTTCAAAATTAAATTTAATAAAAAATTTTACTTATTTTTTTCTTGTTTTTTTTTTTTTTTGCACTTATACTTATGATTTCTTGATTATTTCCATAAGTTAAAATTACGATCAATAACAAAAAGAAAAACGCCAAAGTAGACCAATAAACTTAAGAAACTATGAATGATTATTTGAAGATAGAAAATATTGTACTATTTCTTTTTTAAACAAAACAGACATATCATAATATTTAATCGGCTTATTTTTTCCCATACACATATAAACATCCCTTTTCACGGGAAACTATTTGACCAATTTTAATGAAACAACAACCAAAAGAAAGGTTTTTTTTTGTTTTCATATTACAATAATATTTTTTTTAGAATATTACGTTTTTTCAAGTGAAAACCTGATTTTAATTTAACGCAAATTTGAATTTGACTGTCACGCTATTAAAAGTTGAGGCTTATGACTCTAATATTATGCGACGAATTTCTGTGTAGATGTAATTCATTTTCGGTTGTAACTCACTTTTCTATAAAAAAGTGAACGAGAAATATGAAATAAAAATTAGTTCTGTTCGAAATGAAAGCAATACATTTGGTTTATACAGTAGATTTCATTTAAAACGAACTCGGTTCAATTTTAATTATAATAAACTTTACAATTTTTGCCAATGAATTAAATTTTATCTAAAAATGTAAGTTGTTTATTACATTCATATTTATTTTAGTTAAACTTATTATATCTAATAATGTTGCTTGGTGATTAATTTAGTATTTTTATATTTATTTTTGAATATAAAAAAAACATAATAACGTATCAAAAATACAAAAAAAAATTTCATTAGAAGAAAAAGCACTATACATAAGCTTGAAGCTGCAACATCATATAAAATTCTAGCAAATGAGTTCAAAGCGTCCTTTGTAGAATTAGCATATTCTACAATGTTCAAGTCTTATACTAATTTTTCAAAATTCACCGCATTCTTTTAAAACGACATTCGTTTATTACGATCTGTCTCTTCATGGTCGTTATAAGCTAGCTCTACTGTGTGTATGTATTTTGGTTGGAAAAAAAAAAAATTATTTTGTACATTGTTGTTGCTTTTTGTTAAGTTTTTTATAATAATAAAATAACCGACTTTTGAAGTATAGTCTGTAGTTGCCATTTCGTTTGAGAAATGTATAACAAAAGTTTTTATAAAACATGTTTACAAAAAAATAACAATGAAAAATCTTTCTTAAAAAAATTGATTTTTATTTATACTTTTTTGTAAGATTTTAATAATGTTTTGAATATCATTATTAATTTTTATTTGGTTAACACTACCTGATATAACATTATGATTATTTTGTTCTATAGTTTTTAAATGTTCTTCTATGCCAGCCTTGTCTACCTCGTCCATTGTACCAAATATCCATTTAAGAAATGAGCCTCCAACACTAGCTAATGCTCTTTTATGTCTATAAGGTACCAATGTTTTAAAATTATGTTTAGTTTTTGACATTTGGGCATTCAAGGACTTTAAAATAATTTCATGTTCCGTCAATTTATATGAAGTGTTTATATATTTATCAATCAAGTTGATTGTATATTCAATTCCTTCTAAATCGACTATATGAAGAAGCTTGATATAGCTTTCTACTATTGAGATATTTTCTTATTGAATTATGGTATAACCGGATTCCGTCTCTAATTTTTCTAAGGTAAAAGTTGCTTCAGTTTTGATCAAAAAAAGGCTCATTAGTAAGAGTTGTAAAATTATTTAGATCATCATTGTTATTGATTCTTGGATTACCTGTAATAAATTTATAATTTCTTTTAATTCTAGTTGGATGTATATTTCGATTATTATTATCTAACATTTTGTTTCCCTCTAGTTTGCTTTTAATTTTAGTATATTTGGGTTGTGTTTTATAACGTTGAGAATCGTGGTTATTTACTACGATTTCATCTTTATCTTGTGCCTAAAATTCTAATCTTTTAGTATTTAACTTATTTATTTTTGTAACTTTTTTCCTATGAGTTAAATTTTTAATTTCTTCTATATTTGTAATTTTACCATTAAGTATATCCATTGGCCTAGTCATAATGGTCGAGTGGATTGCAAAGTAATATTTTTCAACCGCTAAGAATACTTTATGTACTACATTTAATTTGAGTTTTTGAGCTTCGAAAATTCGGAGATGTTCATTTAAAGTACCGTGAGCTCTTTCAATATCAAAATTTCCTGTATGAGACCTTGGTGAAAATAAACAAGTAAAGAAACAGCCAGTCGGTGCAACCGACTTAGAAATACCCTACACCTATTTGGTTCAAATTTAAGGACATATCCATAAGTCATTTTAATACCATAGAAGCTGTTATTAATTTGATCGTAAGACATAGCTAACCAAATTAACTGTATAATACTAAAACCATTTTCTAATTACCCTATCTATTAAAAAATACTACAAATTCTTACTAATTTATCTATTTAAAAATATTAAAAAACAAACAAACTTGAAATAAATGAAAATATATTTATTCCAATTCAATTACAAAATGAAAAAATTCTAATTATTAAATTTTGTGATAAAAAGATAATCAAAGCATAATATATTTAATAATCCAAATTTTTAAAAATTGCAATTATTTTAAATGGTTAGTTTATATACCTAATAGAAAAGCTTATAAACGCAAAATATGCAATAAATGTATTTCTAAAATACAATTAAAAGTTTACACCTTTTCATATAATTCATTTAAATATAAAAATAAATTTTACATAAATGCAGCAAGTACCATTGAACATAGCTGAACCACTACAATTAAATCTAGATTTCGGTACGATTTCCATGGTACGATTTCGCTCATATGCAGTCCTGTTATACTTTCAATACTAGCTAACCCTTGTACACAATTGGAACGCTCTATCTTAATTTTAAGTTACTAGTTTTATTAATTTCGATGATAAGCTTTTACACATTGGGGGGTTTAAGAGAGGTTCTGAACCACCACTCCAATTGATCCCAAATTAGGGGGGCACGCAGAAATAGTAAAGAACACCCTTGTGGCAAATTGGAAGCTTCTACATTTGTTTCAAGTTACTATCTTTATTAATTTCGAAAATATGCTTTAAGGGCCTAAGAACTGAGTGGCTGGTCCCCGATCCACTACTCCAATGGGGCCCAAATTTCAAAGACACTTACGAAATAGGAAGGGACACCCTGATACCAAATTTGGAGGTTCTATCTTCATTGGTTTCGGAATTATGCTCGTTTGGCCTAAATTCGATCAAAAAGTTCTAAGTTCCGAACCCATTGTCCAATCCTCACCGTACGTAATCACCGCCGTAGTTTCGCTGCCAATAACCTACAGCACAAATTTCATGAAGATAGCCTCATTAGTTGTTGAGTTATCGTGATTTTTTATATATGTTCCTTAGCCCTGACATCGATTAAAAGGTCCGGAATCCGAACCGTTGGGCTGATTTCGCCCTTATATAGTCCGCGCTCTACTTATAGTACTAGTTAACCCTTGTACACAATTTGAACGGTCTATCCTAATTTTAAGTAACTATTTTTAGTAATTTCGATTATAAGCCTTTAAAACTTGGGAGGTCTGAGAGGGGTACAGAACCACCACTCCAATTGATCCCAAATTAGGGGAACACGCAAGAGATAGTAAAGAACACCCTTGTGGCAAATTGGAAGCTTCTACATTTTTTCAAGTTGTTATCTTTATTAATTTTAAAGATATGCTTTAAGGTCTTCGGAAATGTGTGGCTGGTCCCCGACCCACTACTCCAATGGGACCCAAATTCACAAAACACTTAGGAAATAGGAAGGGACACCCTGATACTAAATTTGGAGGTTCTATCTTCATTGGTTTCGGAATTATGCTCGTTTGGCCTAAATTCGATCAAAAAGTTCTAGGTTCCGAACCCATGGTCCAATCCCAACCTTACGCAATTCCCGAAGTAGTTTCATTACTAGTAACCTACAGCACAAATTTGATGAAGATAGCGTCATTAGTTGTTGAGTTATCGTGATTTTTTATATTTGTTCGTTAGCCCTGAAACCGATTAAAAGGTCCAGAACCCGAACCCATGGGCCGATTTCGCCCATATGCAATCCCCGCCGTACTTTCAGTCCTAGTAACCTACAGTTACAATTTCATCAAGATAGCTCCATTATTTTTTGAGTTATCGTGCCTACGGACGGACGGACGGACATGGCTATATCGACTAAGGCGGTCACGCTGATCACAAATATATATACTTTTCCATATCTAGCTCGCTTCCTTTAGGTGGTTACAAACACCATACCAAAGTTAATATACCCCTTTACCTATTCTATAGGTGTAGGGTATAAAAATGTACTTCTATACCTTCTTCTCTACAGAAATCTTTAATATTGAGATTATTGAATTCATTATCGAACACGAGTTTATTTGGTCTTCCTAGTATTGCGAATCGAGTTCTTAGAAGGTCTATAATGGTTAATGCATTCCTGTCGGGTAGTTGTTGAACCATAAGATGTTTTGAAAATTTATCAAACGTGGTTGGAAATGTTAACTTATAACAATAGAAAACGTCAACACAGATAATGTCATTTGGATAGTTTGGGGTTTCGCTTATCTCGAACTTGTACTTTACGGGTTTACGATCATATTTAGCGAGATTGCATATATTGCAATTATTTTTATACTTATGTAAATTTCTTTAATTTTTGGATAAAAGTATGATTTCCTAATTTCGTTAAAATTTTCAATAATCCCTCTGTGATTTGATTCAGAATGGATTTGTTCTATTATTTCTAATACTTTATTTTCATTCAATAAATCCATAGCTTTAATTGTACATTTAAAAAATTTTATTTTGTTATTATTACTAAATAATTCAATTAGTTTTTGTTGTAATAAATTGTATTTACTTTCTTCTAATTCCGAGAAGATTCCAATACATCCTTTTTTTATTTCATTACGTAAGAAATCGTTAAGATAATTATTAAGTAATTTTTTATTATCAATTTTAAGTCATTTAAGTCATTTTCTTCAATAAAAATGTGAGTATATTTATTATATAGGCGTTTTATTTCACTATTTTTATTTTTGACAAGGTAGTAATATTTATTAACGATATAATCTACAATAGGAATATGGTCGTCCAAATTTTCGATACCACTATGTATTGTAGCCATATTAGAATTATTTTCATTAACAGAATTTTCTTCAATTTCATTTTCATTTATTTCATGTTTGTCAGTATTTATCCTACTAGGGAAATCTGCCACTCTATTTTCTTTTCCTTTCACATACTCTATATCGAATTCAAATTCATTTAGTCTTATTTTCCAACGCTGTAACTTAGAGTTAGGTTCCTTCAGGGAATGTAACCAAGTTAAAGGTTGGTGATCGGTTTTAATGGTAAACTTCGTGCCATATAAGTACGGGCGGAAATATTTTGTCGCCCATATTATAGCCAGAAGTTCTTTCTCTATGGTTGAGTACCGGGTTTCATGTTAATTTAGAGTTCTACTTGAGAAACAGATAGGATGACCATCTTGAGATAAGACGGCACCAATTGCAAAATTTGAGGCATCAGTTGTTAATGTGAACTTTTTTTTTAAAATCAATATACCTCAGTGTAGGATAATTGGTTGCAAGCTCCTTTAATTTTTCAAAGGATAACATATAATTTTGATCTTTTATATTTATTTTTTTATCTTTTTTTAAATAAATTGTCATGGATTTGGCTACCGCAGCATAATCTTTTATAAACTTACGGTAATATTCAGTTATACCCAAGAAGCTTTTTATTTGTTTCCTTGTATTAGGGAGTTTAAGATCTTTAATAATTTTGACTTTGGTCTCATTGGGTTTAATACCTTCCGGAGTAAGGATATGCCCTAAATATTCCGTTTGTTTGCAAAAGAAATTGCATTTATCTATTTGAATTTTTAAATTATAATTTCGTAATTTTTCAAAAATATTGGATTGCTTCTAAATGTTCTTGAAGTGAGGTAGAAAAGATTAATATGTCGTCAAGGTAGACCATACATATTTTATTTATTAAATCCCTCAATATATAATTCATTAGGCGTTGAAAGGTTGCAGGTGCATTTTTCAACCCAAATGGCATTCGTAGAAATTCGTAATGTCCTTGGGGGGTTGAAAAAGCTGTTTTGCATCTATCTTTCTCATTAACTAAAATTTGATGGAACCCTTTTGCCAAATCTAAAGTGGTAAAGTATTGAGCTCTACCCAATTTGTCAAAAAGGGAATCCATATTTGGTATAGGGAATTTATCACTAATTGTGATCTCGTTCAATTTCCTATAATCTACCACGATTCTCCATTTGGGTTTCCCAGAATTATCAGTTTTCTTAGGAACCACCCACATTGGAGAATTGTAAGATGAATTACTTGGTTGAATTATCCCTTGTTCTAACATTTCCTTAACTTGTTTTTCTACTTCAATCTCATGAACTTTGGGAAAACGGTAAATTTTTGAATAAATTGGATGTGAATTTTCTGTTATAATCTGATGTTTCACATCTGTTATATGTGTGAGGTTATCACCATCTTTATAGAAAAGATCGTTATTTTTAGATACTATCAATTTTAAATATTTTAATTCTTCCGGATTCATATATTATGTTTTTAAATTATTAATTATATCCGAATGGTTCATTTGAACGGTTTCCAATTGGAAAATCTCTTTATGAGGACAACCGTTCTTAAATTTAATTTTAACTTCATTAATTTGGAGAGTTTTTTCTAACAGATCGATCTAATTCTGATGGTGCTTTAGTTATTATTTCGTATTTTATTTGCCTGTTTCCTGATAACGTAATTAATTTGAGAGGTGTTTTTAGTTTAGAAAATTTATTTGCTTGAAAAATGCTATCATCTATAATTGATGTAGTAGCCCCAGTATCGATTAAACAATCGATTTTTTTACTAGGATTAAGATTATTTCAAGGATTCATATTATTATTATTGTTATACCAACGGTGTTTATATGAGTTAGATCTATATTCATTGTTTCCGTTATTATTAAAAAATCTACGATTGTTTACACTGTTATTATTATTAAAATTATTGTTATTACTTCTATTATAAAAACCACGATTATTTGAATTATTGTTTCTACCATTATTATAATTATTAATGTTGTTAGTATTTCTACCATTTGTAACCCTAATATTATTTGAACTACTATTACTCGAGATTCCAGCTTGTACGAGTTCATAATATGCTTCTTCTAAAGTAGAAACATTTTTAATTCTTAAATACATATTATCAGCTCGTGGTAATTTATTTAAAAATTTTTCTAATATACTTTGCTCATTGTTTGCCGTACTAAACTCTAATAAAGGATTAGGATATAACTTATATTTAAGGTTAAGCTTATCTAATATTTTTAATAATTCATTATAGTATTGACGTACATTTAAATATTTGATTGCATCTGCTTGCTCTTTCAATTTCAAATAGGATTCTTGGACTCCAAATGATTTTATCAGTTGTTCTTTTATATGGTCCCAAGTTGCTGTTTCTAACCTCCTAATAGATATTGCCGCTCTGCCTTGTATTTTTGTTGTCAAGATGTTTAATAGATACGCTTTTGCTGCAGGGTCTGGTGTTAACTCTATTATAGTATCTACTTCGTTTAAAAAGTGTGACAACTCGAAAGTGTTGTCACCTGTAAACACTGGTACAGCTCGAGCTTCTTTAATTAAGTCGTGAGCTATTAAATTTAAACCACCTTGTGCCATATTTGGTGTTATGATATTTATATTATTATTTTGCGTTATTAGTTGTATATTAGAATAGTTCGAATGACAACTATTTTCGTTTTCACTCACTTCACTGATAGTTCTTAATGGTCTGAGTCTAAATAGTGAAACCGGAATTCTATACGGCTTCATTCACAATATACATATAAAAACTTTTTTTTATTTAATTTAATTTTTATTATAGTTCGCCAATTATTTTCTTAAAAGAAAAACTAGTAGTAACCGTCACTATCCTTTTTTTTTTATTATAGTTTTTAATTTAAAAACAAAATTTTTTTTTTTTTTATATATTTTTTTTTTTTTTATTAGAACTTAATATTTTATTAGATAGTTATATTTAACACGATTAAGTACACTAGCTGGCGATTCTACCGACTGCGCCAGTTTTATATATTTATATATATATATTGTGAAAAAAAATGAAAAATAAAATATGGTTTAAATAAAAACACAATTTTTATATTAAACAATTTATTGATTTTTTATTTTTATTACCGTTTTAAAGAATGGTTAAACTTAGACTATATTATAAAAGAAGTTTTCAATATAAATTTTAAAATTACAAAACAAAAATATTATTATATTATCTCTTTTTATTTTTCATTACTTATCCTAAAAAAATACAAATTGCTTAATACAAAAAATATATTAATAATCAATAATATACTTAACATCGGTTTCCGATATTGCAACACACAAGAAGAAAAAGAATTTATTTTTGTTGTAATTTGATATTTAAATAAATATCAAATGTTTGGTTCCAAAACGAAATTACAACAAATTTAGAATGAAAAAAAAACTAAGTCATATAACAACGTTCATTAACATTTCAGTTTTTTTTTTTAATGAAATATGATCTAGTATAAAATCGTTCAGTTTAGTTTAATATTTGAGTACTTGAATAATAAAAAAAAAATTATATTTGTTGCGTTAGGTTAGGAGACCTATAATTGTTATTTATTACGTAATGAAGATAATTAAAATATATTTGTTTGGAAATTTATATTAAGGAAAATTTCATATTAAGTATTTTAAAAAATAGAAATTATGTTTTGATAACGAAATTTACAAATTCTGGTTCTGAGAATTTGCTTGAATGATCTTGTTCAAGATTTCGTTAGATGGATATATGACTCAGATACCTATCACTTAAAATTGTATCTTTTAACATTATCAATGTTTTATTAAAATTATCATTAATTCTGATTTGTTTATTAAGTTGATCAATTGCTTTAAAATTGATTAAATCTATTGTCGTCAAGTGCTCTTCTATTTTTTGTCTGTCCTCTTCGTCCATTGTTCCAAATAACTATTTAGAGGCGCTTCCTATTATATTTACGAGTCCTCTTTTTTCTCTTTTATGTCTTGGTACTAATGTAAGAACTTTATTTGTTAATTCTGTTAATTCTATTTCTAGTATAGATTTATTCTTAATAACTAATTCTTGTACATTTTTTGTCATGTCATTAATGATTTCAATTATTTCTGTTGTATTGATTATATGTAGTATTATATTTGTTTCTGTTACTATTTTTGTTTTGTCTAAATTTAGTATAGTAAAACCGTTGTGTTCGTCAATTCCCTGTATGTTCAGATGTCCATGTTATTGTAGAATGAAATCTTTTATTATATTTTCTAACGGCTTGTTGTATTATTCTTTGTGTGGATAAATTATTATTAAGTAGTTTAATTACCCTAAATTTTTCAGCTAAAGAGTTATGGAACCGTTCAATATCACTATTACCTGTGTGACTATTAGGTTTTGTCAGATGTAGTACTATTCACTGTTCTTGTAAGAATTCTTTGATTTGTATTACATTAAACTCGTTATCTGCAATTATTTCTTTCGGTTTACCTATCTTACTAAAATGACTTTCTAATTGTTCTATTAAGGTCAATTGATTTTTGTCTTGTAAGTCATAAACTGTACCAAACTTGAAAAATTTGTCTATTATATTCATAAAATTGAATTTCATAATAGTATATGTATCAACGTGGATAATTTCATTTATGTCGCTTGGTGTAAATGTTTTTTTTAAATTTGCCTTTAATTGGACGTCTGTCGTATTTTACTTGTTGACATTCGTCGCATTGGTTAATTACAATTTGAATAACATTTAATAATTTTGGATAATATATTTTATTTTTTATATTATTATAAGTTTCTTGTATACCCGAATGGTTACTTTCTTTTACAGGATAAAACGAAATTTGTTTTACTGCTTCTATCTCTGTTTCTATTTCTCGTGCTCTAAATGAACATTTGATAAATTTTATTTGTTGTGTATTTGAATACATTTCGTGAAGTTATTGTTGTACTATATTATATTGTGTATCTTGCAATTCTGAATATATATCTACTAACCCTTTGTTTAAATGTCTTCGAAATATTTCTCCTAAATTATTGAAATCATAATTCGCTATATAAATAATTTTTCTACCTAAAATTGTTTCTGTTTCTTTAGTTTTATTGTTAGTTATAATAATTTGGGTTTTATATTTATTAACGATTTCTTCCTTAATTGGAATATGGTCTAACAATTCTTCCTCTGCGGAATGTACTGTAGCCAATGTTATCATTCTCATTTTCTATATTGAATAGTAAATTTAATTCTGATTCTTCTTCGTAATTGTTTAGAGAATTTTCTGAGTTTTCTTTATGTTTTTCTTTAGGAAATGGTTTGTCTTCTTTGTTTAAATGGTTTATATGTCATTATGTAATGATTCTAAAGTACAAATTTGTTCTGATAAATATGGGTTATTTAGCAATATCAGTTTTTGATTATTTAGTATAATTATTCCTTTTTCTAAATCTATTGTTGTATTAAGTATTGTCAATAGATCATTTCCTATTATAAATTGATATTTACGTTGTGGTAAACTTTTCTTTTTCCAACGTATTAGAGCAGAGGATCTGAATTGATCAGGTGAAGGTGTATGTACTTCGTATTTAATTGAATCTTTACCACTAATTGTGGAAAAATGTATTGGTGGTATTTCTATCTCTCTAAATCTTAAAACTTTATCATTTATAATACTTAAAGTTGAGCCTGTGTCTATTAATCCTATAAAGTTTCGTTTGTTTATGGCAATCTGAATCATAGGTAGTTCTTCCGAGGCTAATTCATAAAAAACTCTACGTTATTTCATTGATCCTTTCCTACATTTCTATCCAATTCTTCCTGTCTTTGCCTAGTATAGCCCTGTTGGTGGCGATATTGGACCGGGTTATCTCTAGGGTTTCCTGACACTTGGTAAGAATTATTATTATTTGAAAGGATATTCGCTATATCCATTGGCTCTATCTGATCTTGCCTAGTATAACTCTGTTGTTGGCGATATTGGCCCGAGTAATTTCTAAGATTACCTGATCTTTGATAGTACCGTTCAGGATTGCCATGATTATTTTTATATAATCCTGAGTTGGTATATTTATTATCATAATTATTTTTAAAATTATTATTATATGTATATTTTATTACTTTTGACCGAAATGGCCTTTAAAATATTATTAAAATTATTATCTGTTACATTTCTAATTCTATTTATATCTGTATCAATATTATCTATTGGATTTGTATTTAAATAATACCGTTTAGCAATATTAGGAGATTTCTTATACATAACTTGCGTTCCTTTTACGAAAAATTGTTGATGAAGAGTAGGTAGAAGTTGTATGTAAATGGAAAGCTAATTTTTGTTTCAGTAGTTTATAATTGTCAGATTAGCTATCCATTTTTATAAGACATTTTAAAACTATCTGTCATTTGTGAAGTTAATATTATTTAATATATTTAGATAATGAAAAACAAGTGATGAAAAAAACCAAGGGTTTTAAAAAAGCTCATTTTCAAAATATTATAGTGTTTCATACTAAGCATTTTATCGGAATATAATGTTGAAGCTTCAATATTAACGTTTAATTTAGGAAATATATACGTCAGTGACTAAGTTACTGCTTACTTATAAAAAGCCCTATTAGCCATTCTATGGGGAAGGTTGCTAAATTTCTCAAGGATATAATACTCACTACTCCCCTTCCCACAAATTTTTTTAGATTCTAGAAATTAAATTGTGAATTCCACTAAAATTTGGAATTTTACTTAGAATTTTACTATTTAAGCAAAAATGATTAAAACTGAGAGACACTTTCTTCAATTTAAAGAACCCCTTTTAAATTTAAAAAAATCTTTTAACATATGTTAAAATATAATGTTGGACCTTTAAATTTTGTATATTAAGGAAAAAATATTTAAACAGGTATTCAAGTTACAGGTGTTAGTAGGTATAATAGGTACGTTCTGGGACAGTCAAATGACG